>JABUQX010126800.1:0-25000 GCA_015478945.1 Trachelipus rathkii | reverse complement strand
CTCTCTCTCTCTCTCTCTCTCTCTCTCTCTCTCTCTCTCTCTCTCTTCTCTCTCTCCTCTCTCTCTCTCTCTCTCTCTTCTTCCAAGAAACCCCAGCTTTCCTAAGGCATTTTCGCGGCAACCTACCACGCGGGCTAAGTTCCTGGGTACATCTTTCACGGCCTGCCGTTTTTTCGGGGCGTGGCCCCCCTGTGTCCCTTATTTTCTGTACATTCGTCATGTACGTGCGTAAGTGTGTTTATGCGTGACCATATGCTCATGTACCTTCATGAGCGTTTTTCCCCCTACCCCCCTTTGTTCTCGTCATCACATGTGCTGGAACGAGGTTCCAGCTATACCAGCATCTTTCCTGGATGTATTTTAGGCTTAACTATGTGGTCATGTAACCTCCCCCTCCCCCTCTGCTATCCAACCCGTGCACGAGGCGTAGCCACGTACATGAGTCGTGTAGTTACGTCCATGAAAGTAGCAGAGCTACTTTCATGAGTCTCAGGTTGGAAGTCTGGTTCTGTTTCAACTCAGAGGCAAAGCGAACGCGACAGCCGGCGCGAAACCGACCCAAGCGCACGCGTCACGAACGCAAAAATATTTCGCGGGTTATGTTTTGTGTGGGTACATTTCAATAAAAACATATTTTAGTGACCCTAAAAGCAGTAAACATACCGCAGCATATAGCCCAGGAGTGACCCCACCCCCTCTCTCTGCGATACGTCTTTACAGCTTTACGTCCTCAGGGTGGGTAAAAACATGTTTTTACCGACCCTAAGGACGTAAAGACGTCGCGCAAGATGTCCAGAAGACCCCATCACACCCTCTGTGCGGT
This sequence comes from Trachelipus rathkii, assembly GCA_015478945.1. Classification (NCBI taxonomy): domain Eukaryota; kingdom Metazoa; phylum Arthropoda; class Malacostraca; order Isopoda; family Trachelipodidae; genus Trachelipus; species Trachelipus rathkii. Next base: position 24,177 of record JABUQX010126800.1, on the reverse strand, counting down.
ACGTTATTACGTCTTTACTGTCACAACATCAATTTTTGTTTATTAAACATGGGATGTCACATTAACAGTTGAGCATTTGAAGAGTATGGATGTGGGTAAATTCATGTTCCGTAGTCTGTCGACATGTCTGGTAACAGGTCCTACAGGATGTGGGAAAACCTTTCTGTTATTAAATATATTGAGAGAGACGGAAATTTTCGAGCAGCAGCCCGTACAGATAATATGGTGTTATTTGTTTCTTATAAGAAGTGTTTGGGGTTAAACGATAACGTGCGAAAACTCAAACAAAAATATTATATACGGAGACTCGTACCATAAAAATCATTGTATTATGAGCGAAGAAATTTTAAATTAAGTGACACTATTTGCTTATAAACTCGGCAATATGGGGAAATGGTTTTGAGATTCAATATTAGATAGCTAATATTTGATTTATTAAAATGATATCCGACAAGAACTCATATTTGAATCTGTTGAAAATATATTGTATAATAAATATGAGTTAGATCAATGTATTAGGTACTCAGATGTTCCCTATGAGGAGGAAAGAGTTCCTGAAAGTATATAAAGAAGTTACATCTACGCCGCATGGTTATTTAATGTGCGAACGTCATCCTAAAAGCACATACAGAGTTCAACTCCGCACCATCATTCTCCCTCACGAGAAATAGAATCTGTTTACATTCCTGAATAATGAGTTCTCAAGTTGTTTAGTTTCCTCTAAAAAAAAAAAATTAAAAAAAACTGAAAACAGCGGAAAAACGTAAACTAATCAGTGAAGACGAGAGGTTAATCCAGTGTGTATGTGAGTCTGTTTATACCTTATAAAAGGAATATTCCTTTAAACAGGACATCAGAAGGTAAAGATACTTCGTCATAGAAACATTATTAAACAATTTCCCATACGTGCAAAAAAATCTTAGAAAAATAAAAAAACTGCAGAAAGTGAGGTGGTTTGTATTTCCTACACCGTTGCTCTTCTCAGGTCATACTCCTTTAAATAACCAAGTGGATACCATGTCATTCAGAAATTCAATGGCATGATACATTCATATATGCCGATGGAGAGAATGAAGATAATAATTGTATTCCCTTTTTCCTAACACAACGAATGACACCTAAGCAATAGCCTTTTCTATGTTTGGGACAAACCATCAATTCACGACAATTACCTCCATGAGCACCACATCTTCAGAATCACTTACACGTTCATAATCAGCAACCTACTACCTCAAAGTTTATATGATCTAAAGTTGAACAGATAAAAAAATTACGAGAAAGAAATGTACAGAATATTAAATTCGGACATTAACATTCATGAAAAACGTGTCTTATTTCAAGAAGCTGTACAAAAGTTAGTAAAATTCTTAAAACTTCATTTTGAGAGTATCGGCTGGAAATTCATCTGGAGGGATTCAAAAACTATCAATTGGATGTAAAAACCTTGAAGTGAAAATCGAAGATAGTTTTAAAAATAATCCTGGCCGGAGAACATACGAATTACAAGTCGTGAACCAGGACTAGCTCCATATAAATATTTTAAAAGATCAATTATCGTGGAATGAATTAGGACAGCTCTTCATCGATGATGAAATAGTTAAAAGGTCAAATAATGTGGATTTGATAATCGGATCTCTCACGTATTGGAAGAAAGGACCTGGTTAACTGGATTGGCCTAGCATCAAAAGAGGAAGCTTCAGAACTATTTTCCACGTAGTTTAATCTTGAAACGCGTAGAATTTAGCATACCTGGAAAAATATTTCCAAGACACCAAGGACCCGATTCTTAGTCCTTCAGGGTCGTCTTTACGCTCAGAGATACATTTTAAAGTGTAAACAGAAGGAAGAATTAAGAAAAGTTCCTTACATGGACCTAAATGGATTAACTCGTGATTGCTATTATTATTTTTCATATTATTATATATTATATATATATATATATATATATAAATATTAATATATATATATATATATATATAATATATATATATATTATATATATATATATATATATATATAGTATATATATAATTATATATATATATATATATATATATAAGATGTATGATATATATATATATATATTATATATATATATGATAATATTATAATATTATATAATATATATAATATATATATATATATATATATAGTTTGTTATTATCTGTGATTAAATAAAATATACCATTTTAATCATTTTTGACTTATTTCACCTAATATATATATATATATATATAATTATTATATATATATATATATATATATATATATATATATATATATAATATAATAATCTATTCTTCAATTCTATCTATATCTATCTAAGGCGCTGGTTGATAAGTATTATTACTGTGTGAAAGAACCTAATAGTTTTGGAGGATTCACCCGATTTGCTTCAAAATTTCATGGAGTAGACAAAAATGAACTGAAAAGAACAAAACTTAGAGGGTGAAGAGACTCACTCTACATAAACCCATTCGTAAAAAAATTCCCCACCAGGGAAAACCATACCCATCACTCGATAATGTGTGCATTAGCATTTAACTGAAATGATTAAATACAGTTCTTAAACGATGGCCACCAATACATACTTTCACTATTGATGTTACTCTAGATACTTATGGTTGAAGGCATAAAAAGACAAGAGATGCCCAGACAGTGGCGGACGCAGTACGTGAAATTATAAGGGACGAATAATAGATATCCTAAATTGTGTGCACGGATAGAGGAAGCAAATTTCTAGGGAGAGAGTTTCAAGAAATTATTACCGAATGACATATAGGTTATTATGCATATTCTCTGTTAATTAAAGCTTGCTATTGCAGAAAGAGTCAGCGTACGATCAAAGAACGTATGCAATCAATACTTTACTAAGATGAATACTTAAGTATATTGACATACTGGATGATCTAGCTTATTCTTATAATAATTTCCATAGAACTATAAAGACAACACCTTTAGAAATGTTAAAATAAATAACGTTACAGCGGAACCTGAAAGTATTAAAATTAAAGAAAAATCCGGAATAAACTGGAGTGATTATTGTAAGGGTCTAGATCTCTGACCGTTTTCAGAAAAGGATATGAGCTGGGTGGTCGAGAGAATTATATAAAGTAGAAAGTATAGGGTTTTTCCTATCGAAGGACGTAAATTATACTATCTCAAATACTTAGATGGAAAAAACAAAAGGAGGATTCTATAAACAAGAAAAACAGAAAATACGATTCGACCCTGTGTGTAGTATATATAAAAATAGAAAAAATATTAGGATCAAAGGGCAGAGGTAGAAATAAGCAGTATCTGGTGAAATGGGTAGGTTACCTGATAAGTTTAATTTATATATAAAAGCTAGTGAAATTGAGAAACATTAATCAGTAGTTTACAGTAATCTTGGAGAGTGTAGATCATTTCTATTTAACCTCCGTCATCGCTTCTATGGATCTACATCCTGCTGATAAAATATCAGATTTCACACAGAATATAATGAATCCTATACAGCTTTGAAAAGGGAATGTATGAAGTAGTAATATAAATTTATTATTAAAGGGTAGTTATGCAACTAACCTTATGAGTGTTAAGAATATCCTTATTCAACTTTTCTGAATTTACTGGTTTATTAATGTTACTGGGTCGTTTACTCAAATAACCTAAACAACTCAAATAAGTGGATCGACTTATAATTTTAAGACTGAGTTTTATATTATTTAACATACAACGATTTTACTAATTGGGAAAATAGAAACATTTAGTAAAGATTCTTTAAGTTAAATATTCAATAACTGAATTCATAACACTAAGGGCCACATGGGTGTGAACTGAAAGACCCTTCTTGTTTATCATTAGGCGGATCAGGATTGGTTTTAGAATGTGTACAACACGAGCGCGATGAGGTAATAGATCATGGTACGGATATTGCATCTGTTCTTAAAACGCAACAGTGCAAATAATAGCCTTAATGAAACAGCCTTCTTACTTTCATTTTGTAATTATACCTTAGAGATTTACAGGAGCAGGGGATGCATACATTACACCACATTAGTTGAACATCAATATGTTAGGAAAACCACTAAAGCCCTTTAATTGAGGGGGTTTCATTTCCCTAAAAATGAGGAAAGTTAAACCTTTCCCAAATGTTCATTACCTACCTTTGAAGATCCGCTCACATTGTTCGGGTCTGTACATTTGCCACTATAAAGAGTAGAAGGACAAGCATATCCATTCACTGACTGGACACTGTTGTGTAAAGTTCACATTTAAAAAGAAGCAGCCGCATTAACTACAATATGATGGACTATTTTTAAACAGAGTTGCAATCTTTCCTACGAATATTAGAAAAAGCTTCAAGAAAATAGTCCGGGAAGTGCAAGGTATATATAGGAAGGTTGCAGGGTGATATTTTTTCAATCATCAAAATCTTACCTCACAGTGCAAAGTAGTATAAAACAGTGAAGTTCTTAATAAGAACGGTGATAGGAGTGTTTAGGGTCGAACAATAACAGAGAGATATGTCTGGTGATTTGTTTGCAAAAATTATGGTGAAAGGCAGCATTGCCCTATCTTACGAAGAGCAGGTCGCAAACATATAGGTGAAAAAAGCATAGGCAACAGGGAATGCACACCTATACAAGATTAAAGGCAGGGAAAATCCGACGGACGTTCCATAAAAGACGGATTGCTTTTGATATTTCTGATGAAGATGTTGGACGACGTCAAGCGCAAAATTAGGCGTAAGATGACGGGTCAAGGCAAAGAACTCAAGAAAATTACAGCTAAGAAAAAGTTTAAAGCCAAAAGGCCTCTAAAGGAAAAATGCATTGATGTATTTGCTATTTAATTACTAACTGGCACTTGTGACTGTACTATATATAAGGAAAGTTTAATCCCTACTCTGATCATTATATGGTTCGAGTTCTTCCCCACAAGATGCACTTCCTTCATCCTTCTAGCACGGACTGCTGTAAGAGCGAATAGACCTCTTCTCGATGAACCCACCCAGATTAGTGTTAGTGAGCCAACTTCATCAGTATTAACCCATACACTCAATTCACCAACAACGATGGTCCCTCTCGAATCAATTTTGCCAGCACTTATTGGCCAGTTATTTGGACTCATCAAAGTATGTTTTATATTTTAAAAACAAAAATTTGGACATAGAGGGTACAGATCTTCCTTCAGGCGACGACCACATGGTGTACACGGAGTCAAATTTCTTGTATACTGTTTTAACCAGATTGAAGTCTATTTCAACGAAACTTCACTAGGGGCGTCAGCGGCGAATTGTCCTTATAGAAGTTATATAGAACATTTATTAATTATTCCGGACGATGCCAAACAATCTCATCTCCAAGCCATGGGTTTTTTATAGTCCAAGGATGTTAAACCAGTCATATAAGATAAAGCGACTTAAAAACCTACAAATAACACTTATGAAATTTTACGGTCCGTTGAATGTGATACCTTCTCTCAAGAAAGACTTATTCTCCTAGCTGTAGACGCCAGAATCCAATTAACCAGATCAAGTTCTAAATTTACGCTTAAAATAAAAGTGCAAGCCCACAAGCTACAGCCTGGTATTGTCCAGAAACCTATTTTCATAAATTGTTAGAAGGCGATCTCTATGTCAGAAGAAGTAGAAAGTATTACCTCAGAGACATTTGGAATCTGAAAAATCTGTATTGAACTAAAGCAAAATATCCTATCAAAAGAAGTGAAACCAAGTTATTTAATTTCACCAAGGGTTCGAAGTATCAATATACCTAAAATTGTGATGAAATCTCCCCAGAAAAATGATAATAGGGGATTGTTAACATGAATATATCGGGACAGTTATAAAAATCGTCCTAATAAAGTTCACCCACTTCGGACTTAGAGAAATCAGTTTGCATGTGAATGGACAGCCCTACGAGACGCGACATATGAACGTTATACAATGGTCCCCAATCTCCTATGTTCACGGACCTTTACGATTTAAATGCCAAGTACTGCCACATGTAACGATACGTGGAACTGGAATAGCATTCTTGAAGAATACGCAAAGAATTAGTTAATTTATATGCTTTATGATCTCACTGGCTGATCTTCAGCTTGTAACGCAGGTCATTCTAATCATATTAAGAACTGGGGACATTGGATTAATTCTCTCGCTTTTGGAGGAAGTCTACAAACACCCATCACTGTATTTGTTTATCTGGAGCATTCTCAGCTCATCGAAATCGACAGAGTACGCAACGTACTTTTGGAATTATTAAAAGATGAACGAAAAAATAAAAGTCGGTATTAAAAACGAGCACATAATGGAGTCTTTCTATTAATGAGTGAAATTGGCAAGGAATAACCATGATTCGTATGTTCAACACATCGCTCGGCATATTACAAATGCAGGACACTGGATTTTCAGTCCAATAGGGAGAAAAAATGAGCTGTTACCTGATTACTCCTTAGATTTAAAATATAGTGAGTAATTAATATATTATCTCATTTTTAATCTTAATACGTGTAAATTATATAAAAACTTTGTCACACCCTGTTCAACCACCATACTCTAATTTATGTGGAGTATATTGTATTTTATTTATAATATGTTTTTTATTATTTGTATGGTTTAATGAACTTGTAAATATATTGATGTAAAAATTTGTATGTCAATGACTATATAGTTCTAATTATGTAATAAATGCCTTAATGTGAAAACGTTTTTATTTACCACCTTATTTTTATTTCAATGTATATATATATATAACCTCATAAAAATATTATTTTTATTAATAAATATATCTCCTAATATGTAATAAATATTATAAGTTTAATTCAATTAATAATTTATCCCAATTAATTATAGAAATTAACACAGACACTCCTATTATATATTATCAAATAACCTATTGTGTGATGCCTATTGCTATATATATTATATTTAAATATATAAAAAAATCTTAAAACAAAAATTATCCACTCCACCTCTTAATATATAATAATATATATATAATATATAATATAATATAATATAATAGAAATTAATAATATATATATATATATTTATATATATATTATAAATATATATATATATTATATAATAATTAATATATATATATATATATATATATATAAAAATATTATATAATATATATATAATTATATATATATAGATAATATTATATATATATAATATATATATATCCCATAGTATTTTAATATATATAACTTATTTACAATGTGAATCAAGTTTTGAATTCCGTAACAGTAAGACAGTAAAACGTATCGCAGAGGGTGGGATGGATCTTTAACTGGACATTCTTTTTGAGTAACTGTGACAGTAATCTATTAACGTCACTATAGGGTCTATGCGTTTTATAAAATAACAAAGTTTTACCCAAATCACTACGGAGAGACGTTTTAAAGCATAGTAAGAGATTGATATCCGACAGAGAGAGGAGTAAGAATATGGTGGTCTTTCCATGCTAGCTTGCTAGGTTATATCATAGATTATGCTTTAAGTGAGGTCACTAAAAAATATGATTATGTTTTATTGAAAATACTGTAGCAAGAACAACATATATAACATATACTTTCATATATAATATATAATATATACTTTCACTACCAACGCCAAAGTTTTAGGCTAAAATTGACTATTTGCTTACTAAAACTGGATATATGTAGGCCATACATTTTTTCCTGGTAAAGAACTTGTAAACAAGACTGTACATTGGAAGGGTTTGTAAAGATCAAATTTTTGATCTTTGTTAAGTTTAAAGTTTTTTGTAATAACAATTTGAGGATGATCAATATTTTTACCTTAGAAGCACAACGAAGTGTCTGTGATATACGCAGAAAGAACACACACGTCTTTGCCTTAAAATTGAGGATAAAGTTGTTTGAAGGTCGACCCTCAAAAACATTGAGGATCATAAAGTTGTTGGAACAAAAATTCTTTTTCACTTTATTTACAAAAAATTTAAATTCATCAAACATTCCTACGCCTTTGCCTTTTCTGGAGGCTCCACCCCGACCCATTACAAGACACCGCACACTGTATATATTCATAATATATATATATAGATATATATATATTATATTACGTATATATCTATAATATATATATATATTATATATATATATATATATATATATATTATATATATATATATATATATATATATATATATATACTATATATATATATATTTATATATATATACACATGGAAAGTGTAATAGATATATCAATATAATTATATTATACAATATTATATTATTATTATATATATATATATATCATATATAATAAATATTATATATTAATATATATAATATATATAATATATACTATATAATATATACTATAGTATTATATATATATATATCTATTAGATATATATATCATATATGAAGCAGGATTTCATTTAGAGGCAAGTTGAGTGAAATTATATATATAAATATATTATATTTAATATTATATATTCACATTTAATTATATATATATACTATATTATATATAATACTATATAACTATAATATATATATAGCATATAAATATATATATATATATATATAGTACGATTAGTATCTTATTTTCCAGTTTCTCACAGTAACCAAACCCTTGAAAGATCGTCGTCGGGGGCAAACATCATAGGTTCAGTATTTTTATTCGCCAGCACTTTACGGGGCAAGTGCCCCCCCTGCACCCTCCTGCCTACGCCCATGAGTGTATGTATATATATATAATATATATAATTATATATATATATTATAATATATAATAATATATATAATATATATATATATATATATATAATATATATACAATGGGGCGCCGGAGGGCAAGTAGGGGCTAATGGATGCCGCAGAATGTGTTTTTGAATATTTTTTAAAACTTTGAAAATATGAAACAAAAAGTATAGATATTATATAATAATTATAATATACTTATATATAATATATATATATATATATATTATATAGTTATAATTTATAGTATATATATAATATATTATATATATATATATATACAACAGCAACTTTCCAGCGAAAAAAGCACTTTTAAACTTTGACACAAAGCCTACCAAGCCCTACCTCTTAGCCTCACCCTACTCTGCCCTCCCTACTTCCTGGCTTTACTTCAGTCTAAAAATAATTTCAGACTGATGAAATGACTTTATGAACTGTACGACCAACTGATAAATTTTTGTTCATAAAAAACTCTTAGGCCAACAATTTATTCATTATCTTGTTCTAATTCAATTAAATGGGAGTCCCAATATTGGTTGATTTTGGACCCCAATTTAGCTTCCACACTAAAAACATACTAAAATTCTTAATTTTCAGACAACTTTAATGGGGGAAAACAAAGCCGCCTCTTTTTTGTTTTTGACCTCTTAGAACGTCCATTTTCAGTGTTTTTTGTGTCTGTAGTCGTTGTTTTGTTTCGGCGTTTCCAATCTTTTGACAGAACCTAATTTTGACATTTTTCGTATCAAATCTACATTTTATTCGAAAAATGACCTTCAAACTTAAATATACTTAGATGCGGTCTGATTACCACACAAAATGCACATAATTTAGTGTTTTGATTTTTTGGAAAATTGTGTACTTAAGCAAATTAATAAAAAAAAAAGTAGGTTTTTGAAAAATCGACCATTGACATAGCACCATGTTCCAAAAAGCAACAAAACTATTATGGCATTTGTGCAGTAAATAGACCACATCATATGTATATTCAAGTATTAACATAAATGTCGAAAAAAATTGTTAAAATTGAAATGAAAAATATCAAAAATTAGATTCTGATAAAATGAAAACGCCTAAACAATGACCATCCATAACCACAGAAAAACACCCCGAAAATGATCTTTTAGAGGTCATCCCCCCAAAAGCTGCGTGTCTCTTTTCTAATCCAACATGTCTGCAAAATCAAGAATTCTATAATGTTCATTTTAGTGGGGCTAAAATGGGTTCCAAAATCCTCAATATTGGATCCTCCCCTCAGATTTTCTGAAAATAAATATATATTTAAATAGGAAATTACTTTGAAAACTTCCCATTATTATTATTATCTATTAAACTTTAATATGAATCTGATTCTTTTCTAAGTTTTTTTTATTATATAATATATATATAATATATTATATAATATATATATATATATATATAAATAATGAAATATATAATATATATATATATAATATTATATATTATATATATAGTATAATTATATATCATATATATATATATAGATGCATAGAAATTTAAAAAGAAAAAAACATATATTTTAAAATTAATCACAAGGAAAATTTTAATTAGAGCCTCCCTAGTGATCACATTATAATTACTCGGTGACTGAACAAACCACGGACACATGAGATGATTTACTGTTTAATTTTAGTGTCAATGCAAAATGGCACTGCTAAATTGCGTTCCGATGTATACTGGCGGCACTGTATAATTCATATAATGAGCGCTTCCGACACTGCACGTAGAACCAACTGTTGAAAATCATTGTTTGGGTATTGGAACTTTATTCTCAAATCACAGTATACTGACATCAAAATTTATTGATTTATTACCAAAATCCATACACATCCAATAATGCACTCTACAACCTTTAGCAATCACAACTAAAGGCTTCCTACATTTGGCATAATCCATACAATTCGTTGTTAGTATATTCAAAAAAATTAAAAAGACCCTCTGTAAATTATGCGTGTTATTTCAGGCCTTGCGTCAAAAGAGGGTTTTTTGGTTCATTTATTGTCAGGGACCAATCTTAAAAATATATAAGACTCCACCTCAATAGCAAGTAACTACTTGATTAAACCATAAGATGTTAGGAATTTTAACAAACTACTTCAAATTAAACCTGTTATTGTATTATCGATTTGAATTGCATGGATAAATTAAATTGCGAAAAAAATATTGTTTCTGCAATATTTCTGAAATATTAACTTTGGTGAACCCAAATTTAGCGCTCGACGGCCAGTACATGCAGACGGTAATTTCATTGGATATGTGTTAAAATTCAGATAAGCTGAGGTATTCTTCGCTTATAGCATTTACCTAATCAAGTGGAGGTAATCAAAAATAGACACCATCCATATGGTCCAGAATGGGAGCTCATATTCAATGCGTACACCTAATTTGTTTATAAAGTGAAATTATGTGGAACTTATGAACAATTTTCCATTTTAAAGATATGACAACAGCCAGATAGTTTCTTGGGTGGCACTGTCATTGGCGCACGTTTCGTGAATTAAAACAGTGAAAGTTCAAGAAGAATATTTAGATTTTACTCCGTTGAAAAATTAAAAGCTGAACAGAAAGCAGAAGTTCCATTGTATGACTACACAGAGGAAGCTTACAATTAAAAGAATAAAAGTCGTTGACTCTAATATTATGATGCTCACCATGGCTTAAAAAGAAAATGGAGTACAGAAGAATAATAAGAAATCAGGTATCCCAGGCCAAAAATTTTATCAATGGGCCTTCTCATCGCTATAAAATTTACTGTTTAATTGATGATCATGTCCCAATTTGCGAATACTGTGGACACAGTGTGAAAGAAGCTATAAGACCTTTTTTCGTGAAAGCCCATTACGTAGAAACCTGATAATAACAATAATACAATTGTATGCGGAAACAAAAGTCCCTCAAAATATCAAGTCCATCAGAATTGTTTGAACGTTTCATCTCACACTACAATCAGTTTGGAAACCATTTCATCAAGATTCAGGGAAAGTAAACTACACCACAGGCGCAGCATTTCAACATTTCCAGCAACAGAACTCCTTAAATTCCATTATTTCTTAGTTATTCATGGCCAATTAGTCCTCTTACTTTGAAGCCTGTCATGAACATTATTTCAAACATAAAACTATCAATCTGAAGGTGCACAGTCGAGTTGAAAGCTATTAAGAAATAGTAAAAAACAAACGGAGACGAAAAACATTCGCGCGTTTCAAAAACTATTTACCAGCTAAGGAACTTGCGAATTTTTTTTATGCAAAAAAATTTTCTTAATGGCAAATAGACCCTATCTTTCTCTTATATTATTCTAGATTATTTCAATTTTCATATTTAAAAGATCCTAGATTTCACTCATTTCGTCTCTTTTGCATATCAGATTTACGGACGAACAACAGAATAACAAATTCTTCTCTATTTTACATTCCGCTAGAATTAAAAAAAATAAGCCATATCTGAATAAAACCAGAAAAATGAGACCAACCTAAACTTATCAAATTATTGAGAACCTTAGAAAGGCTTGAAGCAGAACTCATGTATTCAATCTTATCGAAGCAATAGTGGGACCAAGAGTAAGATTAGACGAATATTGCTATGAGTGAATCCTGAACCAACCAGCGCCTTTTCTTTCCCATGGCTTTCTACAAGCAATTAAAAAATTCTCTAACGTTCCACGACCACTTGCACAATTGCAAACGATCCACTTCAGCCTTCCAAGAGAGTTCAAAACTTCGGCCTAAAAGTCACCCATTTCTTAAAGATCGATTTAAAATGGTTATGTTTTGCTATTGTTCACAGAGAAAGAGTATATCGAAAAAAAAAACACAACTAATTATGATTTATAACAGAAATTATTTAGATGAGAAGGAAATTTAAATTTTTATTCCAAAATAAAAAATAAACTAAAACTAAATAAAAAAACTATAAATTAATTAATTATAAGTGCTTGCCTCAACCAAATCAAAATATTTTTCGCAACACTTTTTATAGTTCATTTTACTTGAGATTAAAGTAACTAAAAAAGGTCATATATAACTACACAGTCTTTCCAAATTTAATTTCTGATGAACATAATTTATTAGCCTTGAATGCATCTTATATTATCAAATAATAAATTTGAATTCAAATAGTAAATACAGTGCCGAAGGTGCGAAAACGTCGAAGACAGTTCGAAGAACAAAAGAAAACGCCAAAATAACCTTGTAAATAACTCATTTATATATAATATATATATATTATACTATTATATATATATATATATTATATATATAATATATATTATATATATATATAAATATATATATATATTATATTATATATATTAATATATAATATATATATAATAATATATACCTCCTGTGAAATTCGAATTAAAAAAAATCTGGCCCCCCCTTAGATTTCATCCTGCCGGCCGCCCATTACTTATACTAAATTATATATATATATAAATATATATACTAATATATATATCATAATATATAATATATATATATTATATATATATATATGATATATTATATATATAGTATATATATAATAAAACTTTTCGCTGCATTATCCCGAAGCCCGACTGCCCCGGCGTGGCAACCACCAGGACGCCTATGGCATCGGTTTCCGAGCCCGCTTTGCACACTTCTAGGTCACTGTAAACGACAGTCAGGCGTCCCGTTTTTACAATCCATCGATTTCGGAATCAAATAAACTGCGGGCGGTAAGGATACTTTGTTATACAACCAACTTCTTTAAAAAATATCTGTCGAAATTGGCTTGCCAAAAAAGTTTTAAAATTTTATTAATTTTAATATAAGGATAGCATAATAGTTCGTATTCATTTCAAAAATAACATACATTATAAGGAAGTATTGTTACAATTGTCAGGCTATCCGACGGGCACCGCGCGCCCGTTCCAGTATACTCAAATTCCTTTACTCTGAATGGCTTACAATTAAATTTTTTCAATTCGAAGCGTCTCCAGCGATATTGCACCACGGGTACTTGAAATCGGGGCTCGAACACGCACTAATATTTTTTAAAACCATATATCGATATATTCTTTACACATTAACTATCGCAGGAAATTCTGATATTTTTTTAGAAATATCGCATTACTCAATATATCCAATTTATTTAATATTATCGGATATCCCTTACGAAGCAGTATCAATAAAATATCTCGATTATTGAAATTTTTTTCAAAACAATCGGAAAAAATTATCGATATTAAGGCTTTTCGATTTGCCCAACTTTGCAACGAAATATTCAGGCCATCTTTCCATTATTCTTTCCAATTTATGAGTCGACCTACTCAACATTAAGGCAGTTTTAGTTTTTGCAGTTGTGCTATTGCTGGAATACGAAAGAAATATATCGAGTTTTAGCACGATCTCTCGGGCATAAATCAACCGATGTTTACACAAAATTTTATCAAGCTGCTAATGAGCACGTTTTTTGAAGAAACAAAAACTAAAAAAAAATAACAATGTTTTTATTACAAAAATATAAAAAAATATGTGATGGAGTTGATCGATTTGGAAGAAATTAGAATTCATAACAGGCAATTCCATGAAATAAAACATCTCATCAAATCAACGACACTATACTAGGCCGCAATCATTATTTGTTTACATTTTTCGTTACATTTTCCTAAAAATCTCGTAAGCACGGGAAAAAAAACCTAACAGAATTAGGGAATACTACAGTCATTCGTTAGCATTTTACTAAATTTGTCTCTTAAAATTGACAAAACGAACGACTTCTTTAGCATGTTACCTAAATTCTTAGGCCAAAAGTGCATAAATCGAAACGCCGTATAGATAAAAGCTAACAAACGTTAGTAATTTCCCATAAATTCTGTAAGGTTGCTCTTTCCCGGCTACGTAATTTTTAGCGAAATGCTAACGAAAAAAATTGAAAAGCAATTTACCATGCAGGGATCTATGCATATGCGAGGGAGAATGTTTCATTCATAATTCCCTAACGATGCTTTAATTCTGCTAAGATATGAGGACTCCATCACCAATCAGTTAGATCAATTAATTTGTAATCAAAAAACCATTTGTATTTTTTTATTATTTGTTATTCCAAAAACCAGTTGCTCCAATATAACAGCCTGATCAATTTTTTAAACAATACGGTCGATTATTGCCCGAAATTCGTGACTCAAAACGGAATTAGCAATTTTCTATCCAGCGTAGCACAAATGCAAAAACGAAAACGGCTTTATATTTACATCTGATATATCGATATATTGATATTTTGTCCACTACCGAATAATCGATATTTTTATTTATGAGCTTAATTAAAATTTGAGCAGTATTTGGTAATTATGGACTTTCTTTCAATCAATTGTTATAAATATTATTTTAAAAATATAACAACATAAAATGTACAAAAATAATGAAATGTGGAGATACGAGTAAAGTAAAAAAAATCGATTTTTTTTAAAATAATCGATGTGATTTTTTTTTTAAAAAATTTCATATCCTAAAAAAAAAAAAAAAAAATTTTAAGCCGTTTTCGTTTTTGCATTTGTGCTAAAAAAAATGCTAAATTTTTCGTCCGTTTTCGTCAACCTTAGCTCAAAATCGTAAAAAAATGCCATCCAAACTAAGGATTCTTAAATTCCTGTAAAGGGTTGCATTTTTATTACAAATTTATCTTCTATAGGCTATATACACAAATAGGAATTTTTACGTTATGGTGAAGCATTATTTTTACGACTGTTGCGCTAAGGTTGACGAAAACAAACGCAAAACCTTGAGCATTTTTTTTAGCACAAATGCAAAAACGAAAATGGCTTTAATTTGTTCCAAGGACAAATCCAAAACTACTCCATATACAAATAAATGATCTAAATAAAAAATGTATATCTCCCCCGGCTACATAACCCCTAAAAATTTCATCATGTTCGCATTACCAGAAGAAAAAAATTGGGCAATTTTTCATTTTCAAGAGCAAAATAATAAGGTTTAAATTTTACCATAGCTGGGATCTATGGTTAAAAATTAAAAACTTTAATCAATTCATTTTGTGGGTAATGGTTATGGACCTATCTATGTATTGTTCAAGTTTTAAGTCATTTCGAAAAAAAAAAATTAGGACTAGATGCGAAAAATGTCAGAAACATAAGTTTTCAAAAAATGCAAATACCTAAGAAATGACTACAGAGAAAAAAACACTCAGAAAAGCTAGTTTGCTTTTTTGGTCAAAATTTTCTGAAAATTAAGAATTTTATATCCATTTTTAGGAAGGGGCTAAATGGGGCTCAGCCCGAAGATAAAATTGGACCCTCCCTTTTGAAAGAGAAAAATCCAGAAGCTAACTACAAGGACCTATATCAAAGAATAAGAGCTGGAAGCTCATGTATCACATACTTTGATGGTTCTACGCCATCTGTACAAGTAACTGGCAAATAAAAGTTCAAAGTTGAAACTTTTTTCCTATAATTGATACCCTGACCGTGAATCTAAAACAGAGATTGGATTCATACAGGGAAGTTAGTCAACGATTCGGTTTCTTATCTCGTTTAAAAACTTTAAATTCCGAAGATCTGAAACACAGCTGTAAGGAATTTGCTCAATTCTATCACAACGACATTAGCGCCAAAGAGTTAGAAATGAAATGTATGCATCTAACAGAATATTTGGAAGGTGTGCAAAAGACTGAAAGTAAAGAGACTATAAGTATTTTAGAACTATATCATCTTTTAAAGGAAGATAATATCGAAGACACGTTTCCGAAAGTAGAAATAGCAATTATAATCTTTTTATGTATGATGGTCACTAACTGGACTGGGAAACGCTCCTTCTCAAAATTGCAAAAAAACAAAAATCAAAAGTGAACTGCGAAGTACAATGCTTCAGGAAAGATTGAACAATTTGTCGCTAATGTCCATTGAAATCAATTTGCTTAAAGAGACAAACTTTGCAGAAGTCATTCATGATTTTGCTAATCGAAAATCCAGAAAAGTACCTCTTGTAGCAGTATAGATTTTAAAAGTATGTTCGCATTTTTTTTATAAATTTTAAAATATAAAAGTAGCAAATTAAACTAACTAAATGTTCAAACCTTATTTGTCAGCCCTACCCCAAAATTTCTCTAAAGGCTCCATATATCCTAAACGCCATGGACCCCCACATGGCTTAAGACGACCCTATATATATATATAAGTAATAAATAATAATAATATAATATATAGATTATATAGTATATATTATAATTAATAATACAAATAATATGATTATATAATATATATAAAATATATAATAATTTATATATATATAATATATATTATATAATATATATATATATATATATATATAATTATATATATAATCATATAGATATATATAATAGATATTTATATATATATTATATATATATATATATATTATATATAAAATATATATATAAATATAATGCATCTATATTTTCTAAATATATAACATTTAAAAAAAATTGTCTGAGTCATTTATAATAATATTATATATATATAATATATAATAAATATAATAATATAATATATATATATATTCAATATATATATAATATATATATATATATATTTATATATAAATTAATATATATATATATATATTTCTTGCTGTGAAGCAATAACCAACCAACATGAAAGTGTAAAACTTCTGCTTCTTTTGATTTTATTTTCTTAGAAAAAAAGCACCGACGACGTGACATCGACACGAACCTCTGTATTCCTGAGGTTAGATATAATTATCAGCATACTTTGCCTACTTTAATTTTTATTAAGCGTAACTATTAGTCAAAGTTGATCGGCGAGCTATCTCCTATGCTTGGCTACTAAGAAAACTTCCTATGTGAGCCAAACAAAAAGTTGCGCTAGTGCGCACTTTACGAAATGCACAATAAATGCACTATACAGTCAGGCGCTTTCGCTCTATTCAATAGTACCCCCACTCAGAGCTGAAAGTCTAATGTATTTACTTGGTAAGCTAAGCCCATCTCACCCGACACCTCTGCTCGACTATACCTCTTAAGCCAGACGAAAAACAAAGACAAAACGAGTGAGGACAGGAAACTGAGGCGGAGTCGGAGCATTAGCTGACGCGTAGTGAGAACGGAATAATAGGATGTGCAGGGAAGGCAAGATGGACGGTAGGGCGATTTATACATGGAGCGCATTGCATTCGTCGGGTCCGGAGGAGAAGATGGGAGATGGAAAAGGAGAGGATCAGAAAAGAAGGGGGAGAAGGCACAGCGGAGGGGAGAGAATCAGAATTAGAAATAGGCGATGTCTAAAAGAAGAGCGAAGGAGGAAAATTGACAAAAGCACAGAACGAGGTCAAGAACTGGAATGGGATTCTCGCCTCGAAAGAAAGCAGGATCAGACGCGTCGATTGAAACACTCTATGTCGGGGTTGGACATTGATGTGAAAGAACTTCTCCTCCTAAAACACTACACGGAAATGCATTCATCAATACTAGCGAGGGACGTGCGGTGGCAGATGAGAACAAAGACATGAGTCGAGAAAATCTTTAGGAATTAAGAATGCACTTTTGTTGTCAGATGATTCAGGTCTCCACGACGAAGCACAAACGCCTCAACGTAAGATAGACAAAGGGTCTGCCAAGCACAGAAAGGGGGAGACTGAGAAAAAAACACAGAGTCGAAGCAGGAAACCATTACACTAACTCGGCAGCGAACAGGTCAATCCTCTATAACAGCTGAACGAATCAATCATCAAGATAGGGAGAGCATCGGTCCAATTTTTCCGAATTGGGCTGAGCAGAAGAAGCCCTTTATCTGCAGTGAAATCTTTTATGATCCCATTCAATAGGATGAAAGTTTGTATATCTTTCCGACCCAAGCAGATCAACAAATCTCTGACATCAAGAATGATTCGAAAGTCGTCCTTGATCGCGGAACTAAAAGAGGTACAAACAAACGACAGCCCAGCATGACTAATAAGCTTAGAGCCAAATGGGATCTGCGTTGGCGACAAGAAATAGCCCTCCGTCCAGCGAGTTGAACCGTCAATGGCATGTAAGGATGATTTTACCGCGGCGGCAAGAAGAGAGGCCGGACCTATTTCAATATGGATACGCCAGAATTCGAGCACCAGAGGTAAGAAAGTGCCTAAAGGGGACTTGGTGTGACGGTGGATCTTAGAACGCTGGCAAGAAAACAAGGTGCGACACAATTTGCAACTCGCATCATTTCAGGCCACACAAAACGGCAATCAACCAGCTTGCGAAGACGCTTTAGATGCCTCGGTAGAAAGGAGCACATTGAGGAAAAACAGCCTATACGAAATGATGCAGGTACAAGAGGTCAGGAGAGTCCTGAGACAGTTTGAACAAAAAGTTCTCTTATCCAGAGTGGAGCCACTCCAGCTGAGGGAAGGATCTTGTGAAGGCAGGAATCATCAGCAGCTGGCACGTCCCATGCATCCATAGTCAATGGTGCAAGGCTGATCGTTCGATTCATCGGGGAGAGAGCGTCAGCCTGTGAATTTACGACCCTTGAATATGCCAACATCAGTAGACTGTTACATACTTCAAGTACGAGCCTCTCTAGAGAGTGGCCCATATCTTAGAGTCATAGCAAAAGTAACCTGCTGTCCGTGAGAATGTGTAACTCACGACCTTCTAGGAAGTATCGAAAGTGTTGAACGGTGAGATATATTGCAAGCAACTCCCTGCCAAAAGCACTATACCGAGTTTCAGCAGGTTGTAACTTGCGAGAAAAGAAAGCGAGAGGAGACCACACATCGTGTAAGAGCTGTTGGAGGACTCCGCCGACCGCAAAATCCGAAGCGTCCACCTGAATTCTCGTCGGTGCTGATCCTGTGTGACCAGGATGTTCGAGCGAAAGCTTCGTCGAGCTTCCCAACCGACTTTTTTCGATCAGTCCAATCATATTCGTAACTCTGCCGCGATTCTTGAGTCATGAGGCTAAGAAGGGCGGAAAGAATATATGCCCCATGATTTTTAGAACGTGGGGGGTTAAATTAGGCATTACCCAAGAAACCTGAGCAAGTTACGGAAGAAGAAGAAACACCAAAAAAACAAACAACAAATTATAGACAAAAAAGACTAAGATACTATTCCACATCGTTACTGGCAAACAAACCATCAAACACAAAAAAGTAGAGAACATGGCGAGAATAAAACAGGAGAGAAAAAAGAAGAACCAAGAAACCAAACCGGAAAATAAAACCTACACCACACCA
The DNA here is from genome assembly GCA_015478945.1 of Trachelipus rathkii. Taxonomy (NCBI): domain Eukaryota; kingdom Metazoa; phylum Arthropoda; class Malacostraca; order Isopoda; family Trachelipodidae; genus Trachelipus; species Trachelipus rathkii. Next base: position 4,232 of record JABUQX010126800.1, on the reverse strand, counting down.
AAATACAAAAATAGAAAACAAAAACATGTCGTACAAAACACCACCAGCATCTACAAAGGCCAAACGCCGTACTAACCTGCGCCTAAAAAACAGTAGCCAACCAACGACGCGGGATCCACTGAAGATAGCAGTCCTCTCTCCAAAACGAAGTCCACCGTTCGCCGCTAATAGTCCTACTCTTAAACAATATGACCCTCGCCAGTTCCTTGAATAAGAAAACGTCTTGTAGAACTTAAACCCACCCGCGAGCGACAAACAATCGACACCCTTCTGAAATTGAGGCAATCTGCCTTTGTAAGACACACATACACCCTCTTCCCCATCTGCGCAAACTTTTTGACCACAGACCAACCCCAACAAATATCCACAAAACCATCAAATAATCATCTACCATGCTCACCAGATCAACCGTACAGTATGTTTGATAAGAGAAAGCAATACATATAAAGAATCCAGAAGACCATAGAAATACTATCTTATAATATACTGAATATACGTATAAAATATTATTCCAAGCTATCGCATGTTGTGTTTCCGAATTCCCTAATTTGTAGGCAGCCTTATATGATACTATATTATCTGTCTAGGTTATGGCAAACCTTAGCCTTATACTAAAAATAGGTATAAAAAGCTATAGTATTTTCTAATCACGTCATATATATGCACCTCATATATTACTGGGAATGCTTTTTTAACGGGCCTAATAGGTGACGTAAGAACAGGACTCAAACAAACAAGTCTTAAAAAATAATAATCCTTACATGTATTTAATAGACATGGTACTAAAAACAGGGAATATATATTATAATTGAGGATCAGATAAAGAAAGCAACAAACATGAGATAACCTTTTCATGAGATAACTGATAGGCAACTACTACTTACCGGAAGAGAACATATAAGAGCTATACTAATCTCAGTATATTAATAACTCACAACCTTCTGTTACTTTCAAATCATACACATTAAAGGCGAAATAGATACGTAAAATAATTCCGAGTACTCTACTTAAGTAAGATATGTACTGAAACACGCCACTAAAACACCCAGGAAAAACTAGCTATGTATGAGGGGGTATAGAAAATTTACGAATGTATAGCTATATAACGCGGCACTAGCGCTCACCATATAAACTAAGGTAGTATATAGACTCCCATTTGTACGGCATATAAAAATAGAGCCCAGGCTATGTGGAAAGAGGTGACTGGAATAATTTCTGGGTAAATAAATTCCTCATAAAGTCACTAGATAACGGAAATAATAACTGGGTAAGCCCGGTAATCTTTATAATTGATGATCAAAGATATTACATTTATACTATTAGACCTGTATAATATACAGCCGCGATGATAACCCTGAGCAGGCGAAAAAACCTTTTAAAAAAGAAAGAATCAAAACTAGAAAAGGTTATTGCGAGGGGCTACTGTATATATATATATACTATATAATAATACAATATATCCCTATGACCTCTTATATAGTACACTAGGTACTTGTATGTAAGATTTTTTTGACGGAATAAAAGGGGACAAGGTAAATACTATATTTCATTAATGATCTTATTGATAAGCCGAAAATCGATTAAAGGTAAAATAGACATATATCATGCCGAGTAATTGCTGGAATATATACCTTGATTATTTGGTATAGGGAACACTCACGGAATAAAACGAAAGCCGTGAATTATAGTTTTCTTTGACCGGTACTCAACGTAAGATCACGTAGAAAATTCTGATCATTGTGAAACGCAAAATGGATAAGGAAAGTAAGTAAGAGTAATATTCGTCGACGCCATTATATCAAACCTATCAAGAACTGGACTTCTAGTATTATATGTAAGGTGATAAAGTAACCGAAGTATTCTTCTAACGTACATAATAGAATCTTGAGCAAAGAATATAACAGCAAGATATACCTAGGCATATATTTAGCCCACCCTAAGTATCGAAAGTAAAGAAAAACAACTATACTGGAAACATGAGGAGTAAGAAAAAAGAAATATATATATACAAAACGTATAATAATAGTATATATAATGTAAACAAACAATAAGTAGTATGTACTAAGAAAAAATACCTTGAAAAGCTACCTAGGCGTAGGTAAAAAGGTAGAATTCAATAAAAGCCAAGTAGATAACTACTAGGTACTGGATAGTAATCAGTCAAGTAATACTCACGTAAAGTAACATAAGGTTATAAACTACAAGGTATTATAAATGCAGTGACAGTGGGGGAAACGCATAGGAGGCAGTAATGCACGGATAAATTAAGAAAATATAGAGTACAATATAAACAGTATAATATATAATATATATTATATATAGATATAAATTATATATATATATATTATATATAATAGGACCTATAAAGGACACCGCTCTCTCTCACTTCCTGTGAAGATAAAAGCCGGAATATCCAATGAAAGTCACAATACTGTAACATCACCTTAGTCACATTCGGTATAATAAGTAGTTTTCTCAACTACTTTCACCGACTGCTACTCTAGTCTAGTGTATAAGTAATACCATAATATACATAAACCAAACCAACATTCATATGACCAGTTAAATTCAAATATTGTTCATTTGATCGTGTGAGGCAAAATGATGTAGAGAGCAGGTTGTCGGACTTTGCCTGCTAGTAGTTTGAACCCAACGGGGTATAGTATAGATCAGAGTCACCGTAACTGAGCCTATTCTACTGAGTAGCTAAAGCGGTAGGATCCCATCTAGCCGCTTGGAAGAAATCCCGATCGGAGAGAAACTTCGTCAGCAGCAAGCCCCAAAACCCGAGGAACTGTGTGCCCGACACCGAAACACCCACGCGCCGCCGTCCGAAGTGGCCCCTAGAGGCTAAAAATTCCCTAGGCCAAACCCCAGTTAACCTTAACTCTGTCCTTAGGATTTTTAATACTTGTGTCTTTTGATTTCAATAAGGTAGGAAACGAACAGGTAAAGCTGGTACTGTTATGTCATCACAGAATCCGGTTACGCTAACTGCTGCATCGGCAATAAGCAATTTAGGAGAAAAGTAGCAAGGAAGAGGAATATATATATGGGGGGTGTGATGCCCATTGTCCATTCTTTTACATTCGTTCACTATACCACCCCCATAAGCCGACCAAAACCCACCTCACCAATAGTTAAATTGATTAAAATTAGCTTGAACTACTTATATTATATTCTAACGGTATAACACTATTAATATCTTAAAGGGGCTACCAATGCGTAGCGTTTCGCAAAGTAACAAACGGCCGCAATAATTGAACTAATATAAGTTAGATCTACAATCTACTGGCGGTGGAGTTGTCGTATAGGCGCGATATAAGGGGAGATTAAGGAAGGTCGCCTAGAGTATATATTCTCAGATAAATAATAGACTTAGAATAGAAATCAGCACTTTAAATAAAAAACAATAATTCTAAATTACTGACCAATTGTAGAGACGCGTAATAGGATATAACCAATTAACAATATAAACTAACTACGAATAGTCAGTATATAGAACGCAGCCCCATAAATCTCTGAAGAATCGAAAATAAGCACAGTTAAAATACTTTGAAAGAAGACAAAAGTTGATGAAAGAAGTCAATAAACTTATTGATAAGAATACAACCGTATAACTTAAAATAAACTTCAAAAAAGCAGCATCATAGATTCTATTTTTAATACATGATAGCATAATAAACATTATATTCGCTAATTCATCCAATCAAGTATTCACAGTCAACAAAAATATACAAAGCCCCAGTATTTGTGATCTAAGACAAAATTATTAATAAAGCCGGATAACCAATTCCTTCCACGTGGTGACTTTTTCGGATACCCGTTGTGGACATATTCCAAGTCTTACTTGAGAGCAGTTCAGGCACATGACACCAGGCCCGAACTTTTTAAGCTCTGGAACCCAAAGAAGAAACAACAACCACCCAACCCAGATGGCAAAGACAATACCCGGGGACAAAAACATCACCACTTACAAATGGTCTTAAAAATAAGATGAAAAAAGAACGAACACGGAAAAGAGCAAACCTGAACGATAATGGAGCTCTACTATATCTCGATGTGAGTCTGTCTATTCTATCCTGGAATCCTTCATGTCACTGCGACCTCACCAGCCGTGCGACTGGCTGGCGCGAAGTTTACGAGCTACTGAAATGGAGAAGAACTGGTTGGTGGCAGGTGGATAGGCGGAGAAAAAAACACGACACGGACCACAACATGACACGCCGTGG
>JABUQX010126799.1:27500-31500 GCA_015478945.1 Trachelipus rathkii | reverse complement strand
AAACCTGTCACTATATTGGTTTTGTGTAAGAAGCAGCCAAGGATGTCTTTTATTCCTCTGGAAGAATAGTATCGTTGACACGGCGCAAAGACAGCACTCTGTAGTCCACTACACACCTCGGCTATGACGCCGGGCCCACCGAGCAAACAGTCCGTGCTCTGAAATCCTCAGCTTTCGCGAAGCCTCGACTGCCTCGGGTTGAGAAAGCGGAATGGAGATTGAGAAGACTGTACTGCGCCTGCTTATTGAAGCAAATAGGAACATAAATGACGAGGAGTTCAGAAGGTTGACTGTACACTTGAACTAACTTTCCTCTTTGAGTACCCGGAAGTGTATCCCTCTTAGTCCGTAAAGATAAAAGTTAACTGTGCGGTCGTACATATTTCGTCCTCTTGGAGCCAGGTATTGTGACCATAGCTTCCAATAATCTCATGATTGGAAACGCGAGAAATAAGTCGAACTCTGGAAGTGCGCGAACGAGCGGCACCTCGGCAGTGGTGTTCAATCTACCCCAGACGATATGCCGAACGTCAGGGTGAATTATTGGGGAGATCCTATTACAAGGTGTGGTGTGCTCTCTGAGAATTGTCGTATCGTGACGAAATGCATTACGCAGACACGTTAAGAAGTATTGTGAATCTAAGTTAACGATGAGGAAAACTTCGACCTCTATTGAGACAAGAACCTGAACAAGTGTCGAGTAGGTAGGTAAACATTGCCAGCAACTCCTACCGAACAGCCACGTATACCGAATTCGCAGTGTTGAAGCTTGCGAGAGAAAAGGGCTAAAGGGACAAACGTTATTCAAGAATTAGCGTGCTGCAGGTATCACCATCCAGACAAGCAAACGGAAAGCGTCGAAGTGAATACGCAGCTTTGGTGCAGAAAGAGTCTTGAGGATAGAGCAGAAAGTGATCACGCAGAGCTACGAGCGTCCTTTGAAGCGTCAAAAGCCTTTTCTTTGGCCTCAACCGTCCAATCCCAAGAATGAGTGGAGCCTGAACCCCTCTTCTTTGCGTAATAAGGCTTGTTAAGTGACGGAAAAGTCGGAAGTCTGATAACGAAGGAAAGCGTAGGGGAAAAGTTATACCATTCCCCAAGTATTGACGAAGTTGCTTCGTTGCAGGAAGAGGCGCAATGCACGAATGGCATCAAACAGCGATCGGAGATGGTGTATTAACACCTATCAGGAGAAACGCAGTATGGCCAGGAAATGAGAGATAGTGAGTGTCATCAAGTTAACCACACTTCGCGAGATTAGAGTCTTTTGAATCGGTTGCAGAAACAGCACCGCAAATGATGTAGAATGCTCCCTCCAGGGAGTGCACTCTGCTACAAGAACGGTCCGTCGAGTATAAGCCCCAGGCGAAAGTACACGCAGGCGTGATTCAGTTTTCTAATAAACCTCTTTGAAAAAAGTTGAGCGGCACCATCTAACAGTACGATTAAGGCATTGTAGTATACTCAAAGTAATCCAAATAAAGTCAATTTTGTTCCATTCTCCGTGCCGACAATTTAATGGACATCTGATGATAATGCGCCATTATCGTCATAAATCACATATTAATTTGAAAGTAATTTTGCGCCATCCAGACGAGAGTTAAAGAACTGAATATCCGGAACCGGGTCAGTGTTTGCCAGGTATTCAGAGCTCCTAAATCTCCACACGGTCTCCAATTCACCCGCAATGGATTTGGCACCATAATGAAGACCTGAAGCCCAGCACGTCTTAGAGGGGCAGACCGATACCTAGTTCTAACATATGCTCCGAACCGGCTTGAGCCGCCGTTGAGTTTGTCTGGGGGAGCACGTCTCAGCACTTGAGTGCGCAAAGTGGAGACGCGAGCATTCTATGTGCTGTACATCTGTTGGACAAGGCACAAGAAGAAAACAAGAGATTTAAAAATCCGGAAAATCTTCTGCCATCATAGTAACAAAGGGAGAAAGCGTCTGAAAAGAAGAAGAACATAGCAGATAGTAGAAATGCCTCCAAAAACAGAAGAGATCAGAGCACCTCTTTTCGAGGACAAACACGTATTACGGTTACCGCAACCTTCGTACCCAGAACGTTTGAGCTCGCGAAGAAATCCACCATGAGCACATTTGAATATATGTGACAAGAGTTGCCCCGAATAAATAGGTTGTGTAACCTTTGCCACAAGAAAAACCCACTTAAAAAACCGTCGAAGCGAGAGTTCCAAATGACAAAGTCGTCAAACCAATACATGGACAGGAGTATTGAACCATTTCGCAGACATACAGACAGTCCCCATGAGTAGAAACGTTACTGCGAGCGCTGAGACGGATCCTGAGGGACCAAAGACAAAAGATGCACCAGTATCACATCCAGAAGTGTCTGGCTTTGTGTATACCGATTCGTAAATTCTACATGATACGCTACTAGTAGTTAACGCGATTAGAGTGTTCAAGCAGGCTTAGGGTCAAGCCCACGCCCAGACGAGCCTCGCCTCGCCTACTCACACTACTCAACACCTGTCCACACATGGTGGCAGTACTCGCTCTCTGCAGTACCCTTTTCTACTCATACGCGTATGCTGCGAATGGTTTCAACTTATCTTGCCAAGTATATGCCCGTGACGAACTGAGCTCTTTAGGAACTTCCTCGGCATTCCGACGGTTTTCCTAATTGGGCTTGTGCGTGTGTGGCGAGAGAGAGAATAATACACAAACCTCTTACTTTGGGGCACACCTCTTGTCTCCATTTCAATCTCATTGGTGCGCATTTCGCAATCAACGCTGGTTAGACGGTCACCACTCATCGCTGGCACTCAAAGTGGTGGCTCTGATCTCTTCTGTTTTTGATTGGCCATTATCTAACTACCTCTCCACCCATGTTCCTACTTCAGACGCTTTCCTGGTTACTATCTATACAGAACGATTTCGATCTTTTAAAATCCTTGTTCGTGTCGTTCGTGTGCGCTGTCTCAACGATCATACAGCGGGGCAGCGGCAGTTATCGAGACATCTGGTGCCTTCCACAACTGTCGCGTTCTGCAGGACGTCCTCCCCACCAGACTCAAACAACACAAAGCCGCGACTTCAAGCGTGCATGTTCGCAATCCCGCATATAGTTAGACACTAGGTGTCCGTCTGACCCTCTAGGAGTCCTGGAGCCTATCACCTTCTTTTCACTATTGGTGCCAAAACCTTCGGCGTGATTGGAGACCGTGTGTTAAGAAGACCTAGTGCTCTGAATACCTCGACAACACCTGACCGCTACCCGGTTCCCGCCTCATTATTCAGTCCTTTTAACTCTCGGTCTGGATGGCGCAACCATCTTTTCAAAATTGGAAATGGTCAGGGCATATCATCAGATTCCTGTAGCTGCTGATGACATTAAAAAAACTGCTGTTATTACTCCTTTTGGATTATTTGAGTATACTAGAATGCCCTTCGGTCTTAGATGTGCAGCTCAAACCTTCAAGGTTTATTATACCTATACTGCCGTGGCCTACCTTTCGGCCTGGGCTTATATGCTTCGATCGACCGTCTAGGGTGTAGCAAGGCAACTCCTGAGGCAGCATCAACATCAGGTGCGTTGCATGTTTTCGCACGATCTTAAACGATGCTGGAATGCGACTTTATCTATCTCGCGAAGTGTGTACTTAATACATCATCTCTCACTTTCCTGGGCCCATACTGTTTCTTCTGAAGGTGTTAAACCACTTTCCGATCGTGTTGATGCCACATTCGTGCATTCCCTCTTCCTCAAACCACAGCAACTTCGTTCAATACTTTGGATGATAAACTTTTACCACCGTTTCCTTCGTTCAGCTCCGAACTTCTTCATCCACTTACAGCACTTATTACGCAAAAAAAGAGGGGTTCAGCCATCATTCTTGATTGGACGGTTGAGGCAAGAAAAGCTTTTGACGCTTCAAAGGAAGCTCTAGCTGCTGCAACACTTCTTGTTCATCCTCAAAACTCTGCACCAACGCGTATTCAACTTCACGCTATTCCGACTTTTGCCTGTCGGTGG
>JABUQX010126799.1:0-22500 GCA_015478945.1 Trachelipus rathkii | reverse complement strand
ATATATATATATATATAAAATATAAAAAAAAATATAAAAAAATATAATATATAATATAATAAAATACAAAAAGTTAATTTTTTATATAATTATATATATAACTTGTATAAGAGTCCTGTATGAGAAAGCTTGTGATTTTAATTCGAGTCAGTTTAACACCCATTTATGCCCTCCTGGAGAGTAAACCACGGAGAGGAACGCTGGTAGTGCGATACTTTGGTCAGAGCGCAGAACTATCGCACAAAGCAAACAGTGCCGCTAGAGTTGGCGTCAATGAGCCAGGTGATGTGGTGTGGAATTATTTGGCCTGTGCCTCTTAGAAGATTGAGTTACGTCGATTGTTATGTGGAGGCTGCCACCCATGCGGGCCAATCTCGCACTAGAGTACGGAGATGTCTAAACCGCCCCCACCGACTCTGACGAGACATTGCTCCATAAGTGAGGGTACCGTCGCTTATATAGATATTAGAGAGAGGGGATCCCGTTGAATAGACTACTTGAAGGTGGTTTTTCTGAATGCGCGAGTTCTCACTAAAAGTTGTAAAGGGGGCGGTTAAGCTGGGCTTTCTTTTTGGACTTTCGTCATATTCTTCTACTTCTTTTCTGTTTCTAGTGCATGCTTGGTATATATAATATATATAGATATAAGGATGAGGAAGGTGTAGTTATTATATAAATTATATATATATATATATAATAGTGTGATTGATAGATTTGATGGATGAACGATAATAAGATAATATATATAATATTATATATAATATATTATATATTATATTTAATATTAATATAATATATATATATATTATAATATATATATATATATATATATATTATATAATATTATTAATATGATTATATATATATATATATATATATATATATAGATTAATATAATATGATATACTATAATATATTATAGATATATATATATAATATAATATAGGTAAAGTCATAAAGTACAAAAAATAAATCCAGAAATTTGTGTTTTATGATAATTAATAAATGTATAATATATTAATATATATATATATAATTAATAATATTATATATATTATATATATACTATAATATATAATATTAATTATATTATTTAATATTTAATATATTATATTATATAATATATTATATAATATTATATATATATATTAATATTAAATATATATATATTTATATAATATATATATATATAATATATTAAAGGTTTATACCAATAATGTTTTTAACTTCCTTTTTCTATTTATTGCTATTTCATTGTTTTGAAATGAATTCCTTTTGATATAATATTTATATGAATTAATTCTTAATAATGTAATATAAGTTTTACATATAAACGAATTGATTTCAAAAAGATAAAATAAAGTTCACTCTTATTTTACTATATCTCTTATATACTATCTTACTATCTTCATCTTATCTTACTCTTACTTACTCTACTCTCTCTATCATCTCATCTCTCTATCTACTCTACTCTCTCTTCTTCTCTCTCTTACTCTTCTCTCTTTATCTCTCTCTTCATCTCTCTCTATCATCAACATACTTTTTATATTATTCAACTATGTAATATAGTAATATATATATAATATTATATATATAGTATTAATATATTAATTATATTATATAATATTATATATATTATTAATATATATATTAATATATATATATATTAATATAAATATATATAAATATATATTATATATATAATATATATATATTAGGCTAAGTAAGCGAAAACCTCAAGAGATGATGAGCATATCTTACGGGGCTGTGGCATAACTGGTGATGTTTTATGAATCTTTAATCTATTAATATAATTATTTACTTACTATTATTATAATACTAAAATATAATATATTAATAGTATTTATATATATATTATATATATATATATATATATTATATTATATATTAGTTATATTATATAATAATTCATATATATTATATATATAGTATATATATATATATATATATATATTATATATTATATATTATATATATTATAATTATATGAATATTATTATATTAATATATATATTTATAATATATATATATATATATAGATGATTATTATTATAATATATATATATATATATAGTATAATATATATATTATATAATATTATAATAATTATATAAAGTTATTATATATATATAATATATATTAATTTATAAATATATACATATAATTATATACCATATATATATATGCAAAAAAATATCTTTATTAATAATATTTAATGTTAATATTAATGTTAAAATATAGAATATAAAAATATATATAAATATCTTAACAAGGAAGGTTTCTCTTTGAGATGAAGAGTTATGAATATATTTAATTTATTATTAATATATATATTTATATATATAATATTATAATATATATAAATATATATATATAGATATATATATATATATATATTTATATATATATATATTATTATATATATATTAATATATTAATATATCATTTATATATAGGATGTAAATATTTAATATTGTACAGAATAGATGATTTTCTGAAACTGAGGTTTCGCATTAGAATATAAATTAGAAAACCTCCTAGTTACTATAACACACTACTATATACTTTGGACCAGATTTCCCTTGGCATATATATACTGTAATAATAGTATAATAATATATATATTATTATATATATTAATATATATATATATATATATATATATTAATATATATATATATACTTAATTTAATCGTTCCTACCTATGGGCCTTTTCCTCTGCAGGTCGACCAAAACCTCTTTGGCTTATGTCTCTAAAATTAAAATCGTTAAATTTTTCATGTCTATTAACTTTTAATACGATCCTTGTGTCTCAGTTCAAGTATGGTTCGATTACAGTAGAGCTTAAGTCGAATGACGACGACTGACTTGAATTTCTCGAGGTATCAAAATTTTCCCCTACATCCGTTAACCGTTAATTAATTTACGAATTTTTTAAAATATTTTTCTTATCAGATTTTAGATTGTATTAGATTCGATTTTCGATACGAGATAAACTTTTTTTTCTTCAAAAATTTGATCACAACGTCGCTTCCTCACTGCTCGAGTGAGCTTCAAAGATTGTTTAATCCTATGCCCCCAAGACCAAGAGTATTTATAGCTCATGTTTCTAGGCATGTGAACTCTGAGGTTGTTCCTTCGGATAGCATCTAATACTTTGCCGTATGTGTGTATGGAGCGTCAAAAATTGGAGAAGTGGTTCCAGAGCCCATGTAGAAGGCCCGCTTTCAAGGTGGCTCACGAACCGCATCCTGCGTGTCGCCGTATCAAAGTATCTCATATATTCTCGCTAATCTACATTGCAATAGTTTCACTAGGCAGCTTTCCCAATTCCTCCTAGTCCCCTATAGAACCAGGCCTACGCACAGATGTATCCAAGTCTCTAGTCTATGCTCTTGTATTAAACCCAGAAGGCATAGCTCTGAGAAATTCACTGTCTCCCAATAACCAACGGTCAGTCGTCCTCCAAATGATAGAACTACGTGTCCGTCACACTTGCTTGGCTCAAGGACTCTTATTTTCGTATCCTCAGAGGATAGCTTTTCGGAAAACACCGTCTCCTCGAGCTAATTTCCATTCAGTCCAATTTCATACGCCGACTCATCATGCTGTAGATCAATAACATTTCTCTTCCTTACGATCCTCGCGTAGTGCAGTGTTTTGTGTTCGAGCTGTGTCTCAAAATATGGTCGTATATCTCGCGCATATATATAAAGATACGCGTGTTGACAACAGTATTCTCATTACTCTGAATTCTTATAGCTTTTCCAGCTACTCTTTTGCGCATGGACCTGGCGAGATAGCTCTCGGCGTGAGTTACGCGACTCTGACACAACGATCCCAGAGCACCCATTAGTACCGGCAATATATGGTACGCTATTCATGTGGTGCTCTTCTTCCACAGCTACGGCACTTCGTTTCTCCTTCTCTGTGTGGACTTACTTATTGTCTAGCTTTCTTTCAAGCGCTAAATATCGGCTATGGTTATGGTTAGCGTGCGACTGTCACCTATCAAACTCACTCCTAGCTAACAATTTAGAGTGGTGAGCTTTCTCTCAGGGTTTACGTCTACTCACTTATACTACTTATTAATTCCTATCATTTATTACATAATATCTTCCCCCACCTGCACATCTATAACTCTATCTCATCTACACATGCCTCGATATGACTCTCAGACCCTTCATTCTATATCAACTATGTATTCAATACTAGTGATTCACTTTAATCTTTTTACTTTAGTAGATTTTCACTCATCGTCTTAATCTCTTTCTCGATTCTATATTATTCTTATATTGCTATTAAGATAGAATATTGACGTAGGTATTAGTGAGTGTAAATACGTTAACTCCATTACTCATTGTGTATTTTATCTAATACAAATTGTTTCAATGTTCGTTAGATACAGCGCACAAAACCTGACTCTTTGAGCAAATGGTCTCGCCTCTCTAATGTTATGTGACCTTTAACCACAGAGCTAACCAAATATCTCAGATGCACCAAATTGAAATCATCAGTTGTTTAGACTCATCTGCTCTCGATGGTTACGTCACTCCCCTTAGTATGAGTACAAGAATATAGTAGAACATCCGTTGGAACGACTTAAAGACATATCTTAAGAGATAGTCATTTGACACCCTTTATAGGCCGTTCTACAATACACAACTGGTTGCTGTAGATAGCTTTAAGTACACTCAAAGAAACTGGTAGAGTTCTGTATATAGTAATGCGAGACTTTTTTTATTCTCCTGTACTCATAGATATATACTCACGCTAATTAATCATAGTGAGTCTCATCCGGCCTTGTATATGATATTAACTGTTCTCATATTACTGAGGGGGTCATATACTGGTTTTCACCCGTGACTTTAGTATAAGACAGGTTCTGAAGTTACAAATAGCTCAATAATAGGAGCTTATTATATATAATACTGTTATATGTAACTATTCCAGTATTCATCATATATATAGATACTCCTCAATCTGGTAGTCAACGGCGTCGATGTTTGAGTGCTTATATACTTCATTTTATCTCTCCTATAGGATGAATAATACACACGCAACTAGTTTCGCAGCGGCTAGTGATGTCTTCGGATGGATAACTTTACCTACCTACCTATACGTAACCTAACATACTCATCGTTAATCGTACCGCTCATGAAGTTTAGCACTAATGGAAGGTAGCTATAGTATGTGGTCATCAGCCGCACGTAGTTTGTGAGATTAATGTTGGTAATCCAGGCTAGTTTGCTGCGTGTTTCCTTTGTGTTCCTTCCAGCCACCGTTCTGGTGGAACGCGGCTCCATCTTCGTGGTGTTGTCCTGGCTGGATTAAGGTCTCCCCTCACGTGTTGAAGGCCTGGCTCGAGTGTGCATCTGCGTTAGATTTGGGTCGGCGTGACTGGAGTAATATTTTGATGCAGGGCAGAATCCTCCTGCGCGTGTAGTATATGAGGGGCGGCTGCCGCGTGGATGAGTAAGGTGATAGCTGGTAGATGAAGATCTAGTTTAGATAGAGTTAAAAAAAATGAAAAAAAAAATATATAAAAAAATATAAAAAAAAAAATAAAAAAAAATTGAAGACGAGTTATATTAGTTAATAACGAATTAAGCTTAACGGTCGGCGGCTACACTCTTTTAGCCGATAAAAACCTTGAATGATTAGACGGCGGGTCGGTTAAAGATTAATTTTGTTTTTGGTTAACATGAAGAATTAACGACTGAACTTTTCAGCGATAACGATGGCCCTAATCCTATTTGACCATATATATATGATATTATATATATATGTTATTAATATATAAATATATAGTTATTATATTATAATATATATGATTATAATTGTTGATATATATTATATAATATATATATTAATAATATATATATAGATATTATAGACATATATTAATATATTAATTATATATATTATATATATATTAATATATATATATATTAATATATATATATATAATTATATAAATATATATATATATATATATATATATATATTAATATAATATATATTAATTAATATTTTAATTATAATATTAATATATTATTATTATTATATATATATATATTATATATTAAATCAATTATAATAATTTTAGTGATGCGACGATATAATTCGGTTAATTCGGGTTAATCGGAAGAATACGGCTGTAGTTTTCTAAAGGATAATCGGATCGGAATCTGGATCGGCATATAATGTTGTACCGAATTATTACTATATTGACCGATTACTTAGTATACAATCTGATATAATATATATTTTTATATATCTGAATTTCTTTATGATATATTACCAATAAAACAATAATTATCGCAAAGTTTCTCCAGTTGTTAACCACTGAGGAATCTCTTCTCTTCCATTAATAATTCTATTTGTAATAATTAAGAAAACTGGATTATGTAGTCGGCACTAATAACTTCATTTATGATAGCGCACTTTCATAAATCCTGATCATGTTAAGATTTTCAGTATCATGATCATTGTCTGAGAGGCAGACAATACTGTTGACCAATATATGTTTAGCCTTAAATCCCCTAGCCATCCTATCAGTAACATATGTTTTGGATAATTATCATACCCCAGTTGAACTCGTTAAGTGAGCAGTGAAATATTTGTCCTATGTAGGTTCTATATGTAATTAATATGGTAGTCTATATTGAATTTAATAAGATGCTTATCTTTCCGATTTCCACCTTTTCACGGTATGCTCATCAATACTAAGCTAATTCTAAATATATAATTTGTTTTATCTCAAAATTGTTTATATATGAATGAAAATTATCTATAAAATAATACTCTGCTAATTAAATAAATTACATATTTATATATAGTAAGGGATAAGACGCACCTAATATTATTAGGCTTGCAGTAGCTTACTACTAATGTAGGAATTCCAGAGAATTAATCCTTTGCTCTTTTACTAACTGCGTTACGCAAGCGTGAGTCGTTTGCCTCGCCCAAAGTAGGAATAGGCCAAGGTTATCATTGACACAAAGAGGAGTGCATTCATGAAAAAAGTTCGTGGCTTTAATTCGTATATTAGCACCAAGCACTAACCATCGATGCGATGATGCGAGTCTCTGAAATCATTCATCATCGCAATCAAAGGCTATATTATGGAGACCGCGCAGTAAAGTGAGAGATAGCTAATCATTGCATTATATCATATAATATGTATCAAATAAACCCCGGTTTTTGTATACAGTCATGCACCCCATGATATTTAGTGTTCCCCTGTTAGGCATGTAACAAGGATACGCGAAGGTTCCAAGACTATAGGACCAGAAGTATTCACACCATAAAGTGCTTTATCAAAAAAAGTTAATTATATGAATGCGGCGAGAAAAAAGACGGATCTTCACTATACATGTGCAATAACCTCTTCGTGCCCCCGGAATCATGTATTTCATGACTCAGCGCTGGCCAGATGGATCTCCGAGATAGCCCACGGGATGAGCTTTGTTGGAGTTAAGATATCGCTTCAAAAAATACTACTCATAAAAATAATTTTGCAAATTGATTTTATGGTACGCAATGATTATAGTTGGTATATCGCCATCTCAGTATAAGTCAAATGGTCCACAATACAGTACAGAGTATATCCACACAAGGAGTTTACTGAAGGGTAGCTGGTAGTCTTGTCGAGGTCCCTGTTGTGCAAAAATCAGTATTATATCTTTAAGCGCAACTATTTCGAGGGGTTACTTAGAGGTGTTACTTATCATGTATCTATGCGGACTCTGTGAGTGATTGATAAATTTTATGTGTATAAACCAACCGATTAGATTTCAGCACTAAGTATTGTTCACCATATTAAAACTGGATAAAGGAATCTAGTCACCGTGCACTAGTTAATTTAATTGCTATATCAGCTCACTCTCCTGATATTCTATACGCGTTATATAATATTATTATACAACACTATCCATCCTAGACGATTTGATAATATAAATAAGACACATCTTACAATATAAAAGTGTGAATTACTAATATTCTATAACAGTCAATATGGACATCCGATGTGCTATATGTATACTATAATGTTGTGTGACTAGGTATATTAGGTCAACTACATAGTGTGATATCCTAGATCTTGCATTCGTATGCTAAAATATCACATTATACCATATATCTAATCACTAGTATTTCATTTGCTTCTGACCAGTATTATACTAATTTTCAGAAATATATTGTGCGTGAAAAAGATGAAATCTTCAGTCATATATTAGATGTTTTAATATATCTTATAATCATGTTCCATAGTTTTTTGTGTGATTAATAGTGCGTGATAATCTCTCTGGCAATTCTTAAATGTCTGATTAGAAAAAATGTAGCTGATTAATATACCATCATCATCACGTATATACTTTGATAATTGCGTTAAGGATAAAGAGAGACAGCAGCTATACATATCTGAAATGAGAACAGTGATATGATGTTGACTCAGGAGTTACTGAGCTCGAATCACGCCTATGTGATATACACAAGTGCATCAAACTTATATAAGAGACCTTTTTTCCATGCAGTTTAATTGTCCCTTATCAAATTGTCTACGTCTGGCTCCACTTTCGATAAAGCCACTACGCCTCTCCAGTCGATGCTTCGTCTAAGGACTCCTCTCTATTAAGTCTTAGAAAGACACTATTCTCAATTGGAAGTTCTTGCGTCAAACTACTATTTCTTGCGTTGTGTCTACACACAGTGTAAAGCTACTTATCAGAATTAGGGGAGAATACTTGTACTCGTTTATTCTCACGGTTAATAATCGTGTTATTTTACATTCAACTCGAGGCACAGACATCACGGGCATCAACGGAGCTGCTTCAATGTGTAATGTTTTCATAGCACGCACATACCACCTTAATTGTTTACTAGTAAAACCTCTTCTACTGGGCTTTCACCCACGGCCTTTCTTCGCGATGGGAGGAAAACTTAGTATACCGATAATAAAATAAATGATAATAATTTTGCTTCCAAGAAATATACTTCTTACTTTTAGTGAATAAAAGAAGGAATTTTATTTCTTATTAGTAAAACTGTCATAATACAAAGAATTGTTTTCCTTCTTGAGTGTTTCAAAATTTAAAATTAGTTACTCTTACCATTTTAAACTAGTTTTTGGGTTGAAAAATAATAAAGGTATAATTGTCTAAAAATAATGCTTTATCAAAGTTTAAATATTGACGAATTATATATATAATTATAATTTATTAAAGTTATTAAATAATATTTAGAAATGTGATTGTATACTAAAAATTTATAATTAATAAAAGTCTAAATAAATAGAGTAGAGAATAAATTAACTTCTAAAGACGCCTTATATATACTTAGCTTGATCTCAGTCGTAAATGTCCATTGTATATTATATTGTACCATTATATATAATTATTCATATTTCCATAATTGCCTTGGCTTCCTGTTAAGTTAAAGCAACCGTATTATAAACCATCTCATAAAGAACTGCAATGAGTTTCAGATTTATATATATTATATATACTGTTGTTCCGGCAAAAATTAACTATAAATTTATATTAGAAAATATATATTATATAAGTATTAAATTATTTATATGACACAGTATACTGAAAAAATTAATATATACCTTTATTTTTTTAAAATTTATATATATATAATAAATAATATTATATTATAATTATATATATAATCCGTATATATATAGTCAATAAGGTGAGGTACTACTTGTGATATTCGAACCTATCTGTAGACCTAGAGTATTAAGTATTTATACTATAAGAAGAGTATAGAGTGTCCCTCTGAATAACGAGAAATCGGAATCGGGTAATTGTCAGGGATCTGGCACTTTTGACTCCAGATTAAATAAATCTGGATATATCGGGATCTGGGCAATATCAGGCTAGGATATTTGGTAATATCGTCCTTTATCACTTAATATATATATATATATATTAATAAATTATATATATATAATATATTATATATTAATATATATATATATATATAATAATATATATATATATATAATATAATTAAATATATACTATATATATATATTTATATTAATATACTATATATATACTATATATATATATTATATTAATATATATATATATATATATATATATAATATTTATATATTATAATTATATATATATATTAGATACTGATTTAAATAGGGATCACCAATTATAGTATCTTAGAACTGTCAGACATCACGCATACTTATCAGTATTTGGTTACCGGCTCGAAAAACGTAGTCATTCCAGAATCTTGGTGGGAAATATACATACGGCTATGCTGTAAAACTCTCATTGATAAATAACAGCTTTCCCTGAATATTGAAACCCCTTAATATTATATATCCATTATCTATCGAATGTGTTAAAAAGGTGAAAACTAAAGTATATGTGAAAATTTGTGCGAAAAACATTAATAAATAATTCGAATCCTGTGAAATAATGGGGAAAATATTACATGAAAACCGTACACTCAGGAATGTTATTCCCAGTAGACACTTACAAAATTCTCCGAAAAAATCTCTTGGAATTCTTAAACGTCATCAACCAACTATGGACGATTGTACGTTAGCTGTCTCTAGTATGCGAACGCCGTTGTTCATATTTGGTAATATGTGAATGCAGTGATCTGCCACTGGGTTGAATCAAACGCGTGCAAAATTAAAAGGTCAACATTTCCTGTCTTAGATGTGTTGTTTGCTACGGGACCCTCGTTGACTCAGAATTGTCCAGAAATGTCTGTGCTCTTGATAGCTCTTTGTCTAGCGATCGTGACGTCTATAGTGACAGCAATAGTTGCGCGTATTGAGAAACTTCTACACATACGCTCTGTGTGAGCCTGGAGAGACGTTGTCACATCGCTATTCACTTAGAACCTCAAAGAGCTCTCAAAACTCACTTCTGAGGAAGTTAGTGGTGACAGCTCCCTTAGAGACATATCTAAACAATAGGACTATTTCAATTTTAGGCAATAGATAGATTGGTGGAGTAGAATAAAAAAAAACGTCGATGAATAAGAACTAATTATTAGAAGGTAAAAAGCTCCTAGTAAAATGCTATGAGATCTGGCTCTGAAAAATGACATTATACAGTGAGCCAGCGGATTGCTCTCTACCACTTGGTTTAGAGACAGACAATCAAATCATAAGTATACTTGTATATCCAATTCGCTACAACTTGCTCCTCTTACTACTCGTATCTCATTTTCAATATATTTAAATTGTATTCTTCACAATCTAAATAAGATAGCCTCATAGTGATTTCTATATCGGCATAACCTCCGGTGAGGGCTATATGTCCCCCTCCTCGGAGACAGTTCGTGAGAGTGCCTCACCCCGGAGATAATATCTGAGCAAGAATTAATTTTGCTGTTAAATTACAACAATAAAGCCAAATAAATATTAAAAAAGTATGTTTAAATCTATATTGTCTAGCCATAAATAATAAAATCAGCCAGAATATTACATGGAAATCATTTCTTAGATTATGTTGACCATTAAAATAACCAAAGTTGTCAATCTGTACTTCTGTAGTTGAAGTCCTTTATATCAATAGTGACGTATTAGAAGAACGATTATGTGGCGATAAAATTATAGGATATTGCTATAATAGGAAATTTCTTATCGGAGTGAAATGGAATATCCTATATATAGGTAAGATGCCTTAGGTTAATATATAGTTATTAGTGTTTATTTTTTCTATATATCTCATATATAATATATATATAATTATATATATATATATATATTATATATTATATAATATAATATATATATATTTATATCAGAGCTGGGCGCGGCTATATTTTTTCGAGGTCCGTCATCGGCTATTCGGCTTTGCCACCTAACTAGTGCTAGTGCGTCGTCGGCTATCCGACTGCATTTTTGAAAACCTCAGTGCGGCATTAACTATGTCTGAGTCATGATATTACTAGGCTAACGTACAGGCCTCCATATAGATACCTCATTTATAATATTACTCATAGTATACTTTATTGCTCACGATAACGAAATGTCATATGCCTTTTACATTTTAAAATCCTTTATTAATGATTATAAATATCATATTTATTTATAATTATTTATTTATTTATATATAGATGTTTATTATATACTTACATACAATATTAAATCTACATTATCATAGCTATAGGTCCTCTATATCCTCCTCCAGTCTCTGGCTAATCTCAATACTCCTGCTAGTGATAGTAATATTATCCTTGAGGAATAATGAGTAATAGAGGTCTTTTATCAAACCTTTCCTTCCTCAAGGACGATATCTACTTGTAGCCCTATGAGGTATGTACCCACCCGCGTATGTATGCACTCTCCACAGTCTGAGCTTGTAACTAGTAGATAATTGGTGATATATAATTTAATTTTTAATAATAATAATGAAATATCTATCCATATATTCCTATGACTGTTGGTAGAAACAGGAACTAAGCTCGTGATCTTCTTGAAGGTAGAGCACCATACATCCTTCATATGGATTTATGGTGGAGTGTTTAAACCTGGATTTGCCAGCAGGTCGCTAGGGCATTGTGCGTGTAGGCATGCGTACGGCTACCTTACTAGTGACTAGCAATGAGAAATAAATGCGCAAGACTATTGAATAAAGCACTGCATATGGAGTGCCGTCCATGATGAAACAGCGGAAAAATGTTGTGGAAGTTCTGTGATTCTGCAGTTGGCCCCGATAGTAACGCTACCATGGGTGTTAATCCTTTCGAAGATTTGATTGGTGAATTTTCGATACCTCCCGAGCTTGCTTGCCCCGTCCCCGTGAAATTTTATTGGTAGTGCTTGAACCCATTACGCTGGTGCATGCATACTCTAACGGGAGCAGGGTTGAGAGAGAGAGAGAGTGAGGTTATATGAGCAGAGTCGAAGATTTGCGGTTAAGGAGACTCTCGAGCCTATTCTAGCAAAATAGCTGGGAAGTAAGCAGCGAAGAACACGTAACTTGATTCAGAACGACCACTGATGAGCCGAGGAGCAAACGTAGTAGTAAGTTGGAATAAGCTTGCATACACTAAGTATGAAGTCATGTTAATGTCATTCCGTGTGATCACGGTTCGAAAGCATGGCTCGGGTATCACATCTAGAGCACAAAAGGAGTGTGGCAGTAGGCCGCTGAGTGATGGAATGCATGCTCTCTCGAACCCACTAGAGATAGCGGATGTGAAGACAACGTGGCCGACGCAGCAGGAACGACATGTATACTCGTCATGAACCTAGACGTGGAAGAAATGCTGAAAGACTTGGATCACTGAACTAGTCTCTCTAAGCTGAAAAGACTCTTAATGATAAATTAGAAAACAGACATACAGAGAGTGCGCATGGGCGATTGAAGAGGAAAAGGAGTTTGAATCTCTCAGGAGAGAGAATGAAGGTGCTCTGTAGGAATCAACAGCGAAGTAGGTTGTACAGCCTCGCGACTGAACTGAATCCTATGAATGACAGTATACTTCGTGTCCTTTGAAGGAGTGGATAAGATGAGTAAGGAAGTGTAAAAGCTCAGAGTTATTAGTCATGAAGTAAGTAATAGCGTAGTCTGACTATAATGAGAAAAGAAATCTGTCAATTATTGTTATGAGGAGTTTAGTATAGATGGTTATGACTGTGGAGAAGTGGGAGAATAACACCATATTGTTAAAGATATAGATGTATTATAAGAGCCATTGAGAGTTTGACTGTAACTCGAGATATATACACCGGAAAAAAAGATGGATATAATCAGTAAGTAAGATTTATTATTAACGATAAGTAGCAATGTGAGATGTGGGCAAGTCAAATAAGCTCTGTAATATGTTATCAGGTTACAGAACAGGATTATAATGGAGGGGTTGGTATGTAATTGAGTATAGATTTATAATCTTTTAATAATATTTATTATAAATTAATATAAATATAAATAATTAAATATAAGCCTTTGTTCATTACTTTAAAAATAATACGTTATATATATAATATTTACCTACGACGTGTATTCTTATACACTCTGTGTAGATAGTAGTAGTAATCCTCCTTGGGTCATGCTTGATGAGGTGGTGTATATAGGTATCCATTTGTTTTCCGCTCCCTTAAATACCTTCCAAAAGTGGACATACACTTATCATTTTATAGAGTTCCATCTGCGATATTAAATATACTATATTATATATAATTAAATATATTACATAATAAACTTATAATAACTATTAATAAACTTGTATATTAAAATCATAACGGCAATAACAATTATTATCATACTCCGTCTAAGATTTCTTAATTATTCTTACAATAAGTTAAACATACTACGTAGTCTGTTATCAAGGTGTCATTCAGTTGCTTTTATAGCTACAATATGCCTCTCCTGATAGCACCAGCTGAGGGCACTCTCCTTGTCAATACATATGGATATTCCCACAGACTAGGATTCCTTACTATATAGTGATCCTCTACAACTCAATTAAAATCACAACACATCTAGACCACACTCACATATCGGCTCCTAGCCCAATCTCCATATATCAACGTCTCTCACGTTCCTTTGCTCTGTTCGCCCAACTGACTCTTGCAATCGATCTTTCAGAGGACTGCTTATGAATAGTTAGTACAATTAAGTATATTTGTAATGTTGCAAGAAAATTGACATAAGAATTATTTAGCGTACTCATATGTGCTTAGTATCTCATATATCTTGGTCACCTAACTCATAATTTTTGATGTTGGTAACTTCTACACTCCTTTGATAATATTGCTAATTTGCTGATTGATGTAGCAGGTTCTTCAATGTAAACGTTGCTCTCTTCTCTGCGGAATTTCTATTTGTAAAGTCCCTCGACAAAACCCAAAGTGGTGATCAGTTTTCGTAGGCAGGCGACCTTGAACTGAAACTTGTTGTCTTGCTCAAAACACTCTCAGGAATGCTACAACGCTTGTGCAGAACCCCTCATTCTGCACGATCAGGGACATATTCACTAAATTCTGATATCCAATCTCGAGAGTTAATCTATCTAGTACCATGGTAATATTATGTGCTAGAAAACTCGACACAACAGAAGGCGTGAAGAGCTAAGCGCAACAGTATATTATGAGCCTACAATAAAACTACAGATTAGTGGTGGCCTCACCTATACCGTGTAGATTGCACTAAACTCATGATGAAATCTCTGTGAATATATATTCCCAGTAACTTGGTGAGATTTGTCACTTTCTCTAAAATGAATACTCAATATAATTATTATTTTAGTTTTTATTAATTTAAATAATAAATATTTACACCTTCATATTTGTTTTATGGGTTATGAGGATAAGGTTAATAAATGACAAAATTATAACTTTTTTTAATTATTTCATTACCTTCACCTCCCTGACTGAGCCAATAAAGTTGCATGGCACCTTATGATAGGATTGACCCTGTCTATCCAGTGTGACTTATCATTTCCCTCAAGAAGGAACCTATTGTGGTACTCTCGTCCAATAACTGTCATAGGCTTGATTTAGTGGCCACACTTCTGGGGAAGTAGTTTGTTTATATCAGTCGTAGATATTCCCCCCTATATATGCTATACACTTTCAATATCCTGCTTACCTAAAGATTCGCTCTTGAGGGGTATAATAGTGAATGAAACTCGTGGAATTTAATGAGGTAACATCGACTTTATCGTGAGATATGAGACGAGCTTATCAGTCTTATTATTTTCACACTTTACATAGAGTATGTGCCTCTTATGTACTTGATTTTTTCATGAACCACCTAGGTGATGATCAAATAGTAGAGATCAGGGTATAAATAAGAACTCCTAATATTTCTATTTAAAAGTGTTTTAATGATAAAACAAGCAGCAATTATTTACATAAACGTGAGAACTAGCTAAAGAATCAGACTCTGAGAGAGGATAAACGCCGCAAGTAATCCACATATTCTATCTATATAAAAAACCATAATTGAGATTCAATAAAAATAGAACTTGATATATTGATAACGAATTATTGTCCAGACCTTGGCTGAGTAACTATCTCCTCCATTGCTCATCACTTCCTGCTGCAACTGAAACCTTCGTGACTCTGAAGCTACAACGCACGATGAACAATCTATCAACGTCAAACAGACTCGGAACACACTGACTCAATTCTCCCAGTTGTATATCGGAGCTGAAGCGCGCTTGTCGTAAGCACCACAAGTGAGCCCCAGAGAAAAGATCGAGGCGCATGATTGAAAAAATGGATTCGCTTAGCAAATGACTATTTCACAGAGCGAGATCAGTGTGAAAAATAAGTACCAGAACTTTAATTATCCAACAACTTTTTATAATCTTTTCTTTTTACAGACTTCCATTAGAATAGCTTATATAGGAAAAATGGGAGTATCAAATAACTATAGCATGAACATCTCTTCACTATAGCGAGTCGCGTATTAAGATGTCTTAGAAACTATGAGACTAGAACCTAAGCGAGCCACGATTGAGTTGTGATATGTAGTGTAGTACTAAATATTTAATTATAATTATATTATAAACTTACAAAATGCTATATAATAGCTGCAAGAAGGAAAAAAAAGAATGGAAACCTATAAATACTGAGGGAGTAGCTGTAGGAGCCCATAAATCTTCCCTATTGCAGGCAGAGATATTAACCACTTGGAAAAAAAAAACAAACCAGAGTATAATGAAATACATTCATACACGAGATCTCAGCCTCACATACAATCTTTTCTCCACACATCAGTGAACACTAGAAAAGAATTTTCTCTCAGAGGAGATGGTGTAAAGAAATAGAAATACATATATTACAGCAGAGGGGTTATAATGTTTTGAGTTATATGACTATTGGAAAAGATATTAGTACTCTTTAAAATGTATTCATTCACTTGAAAATATCTCTATCCTCTATAGAATTGAATATGATATTTAGTGACAAATTATTCTATTTAATTTATGAATTTTTAACACTCTTATTGAGTGCATTGATATAACCTGCTCATACGACCTTGTGATTTAGATACTGCTAGCGCATATTAGTCTACTTTACCAGCAGGCAAAGACACGCCCGTTAACTTAACTAGCTATAGTGTGGCGGTCTGTAATGATTCCTTGAAAGCTGAGTAGAGTATGTGAAACTTATATTAACAATCTCGTTGTACCAGACTCCGCGCTTGTGCTCCTCATGGTGTCTAGGCGTTTTATATTGTGAGATGTCAGCTTCCGTTGTAAGATTGTTCATGAGGATGCGCCTGCGTTCTGCTACGCTCTACAATTCAAGTGTACTCTGATAGTGACAGAGATCGAGGAAGAAGATACTTCCCTTGGCCAAGAATCCATGTCGACTTACTGCTCGTCTATTTGATATAAAATGGAGATGAGCCCAATGGCATACTCATTAACTAGATACCTAGGTCTGCCACGAGATGCTTCTGTATGAAGAGCTAGTCTCTCGCGCGAGAACATGCACCTCCTTGACATGGTCACAATATGACAGTCTATCCTCATTGTAATAATATTTTACTTATTTAATTATAGTGATGTATTAGCTCTTATTACACATAATATTTAATGAAGTCATAAGTGGATACAGAAAGATTCTGATAAATAATAAATCTAAAGATTAAGTGAGGTGTATAAGTAATAAATAGGCGTTGTACAGATAATAGGCAAATACAAAAGATATATAAGTTCTCTTATAATTAATACCTAACATCTGTGTAATGAAGTCAATCATAATATATGTTACCTGACAAGGCAGCCTCTCATGACAGGAAATATAAATAATTCAGAGTATCAATAGGAGTATTTTTATATATTTATGTGAGATATAGAGATTTATCAAAATACTGTAGTGATATTATTAGGCAAGTCTGCCTCAAAAAAAGAAAATATTTTTGCTAATGATATCATATCACTTTAATCAATTGATTCACTTATCTCAAGATTCCAGAATGTCATTAGAAGTGATCTGAATGCGTTATATCTCTATTATATAAAGATTTAATAATATACTGTCTTCAGGAGATTAAAGATCTAGTTATGGTAGCTTATATTGAGCATATCCTAACAAAGAAGGCGAACAGACCTTAATGCTCTAATCACTTGAAGGGGGCATCTATGCTGAATATATTCATGAATAATGTAGAGAGTTTACCTCGTCCCATGATTTCATTGTTATGTATAATAGAATGAACATCCTTAGTGCATCTCTTATTACTTACGCAATGCTTTGCATTAAAAGAAGATCATTTAGTATGACTCGAGGTTACAATCCCTCCATATAATTTACTGGTGAACAAAATTGCACCTTATAGCATTAAAATATAGTTTGCAAATCAAGGATTTATGTTAGGACTGACTAAATAGTGAACCACAGAAATAATAACTATATTATATACTCACTTATTGGTTGTGTAAATAATGGAGTAAGTATTAGTACTATTCTTGTAAGTTGTTAGACTTAATTACATACTGATTGCTGAGTAACTAGTAACTACTAATCGAAGGTAAATTAGAAAGAAATAAATGCAATATAATTATATACATGGAAGTTACATGAATAAAATGAATAACAATATACATACCGTAATTAATAAGTGTTAATAACTATGTCAGAAGAATTAGTAGCAAGTCACAAAGAATTTTGAACAACTGCGTGTTTAAACAGGTTGCACTTTTCCGTATTTATTACATATTTGACAATTGACATTCTTATATTCGTGAGTATATATTGGCGTATATCGAGACCTGATATGAAGTAGTACTGTACTTCCAATCTATTAATCCAATTCTCACCGTAGATACAATTCCCGACGGTTAGCAATATATTTCATACCTAGATGATCATAAGAAAATCCCTGTTCAATAGCTGGTACTATTGTTCACTCGGGAGAGAAACGGAGTTAGGGTTACTTAATAATTTAAAAAAATTCCCACTATAGACGCAACTACGAATAGACTGCCTCTCAACTTTTGGATATATGTCTCTCTAGCGTCGGTCCGTTGGTGTCCCGAGTGAGATTTTAAATAAGAATTATCCTGCGACGAACTATTTCACTATAAGTGAACAAGATATGTATAGTGCGTGCTTAGTCGCCAAAATTATGACTCGTGGAAGATAAGCCCTGAATAATGCATGTTGCGACCGTTCACAATAAGACTGTCCCCTGTCGAATATACTTGACTCTATCATTCATGCTAACGTAAACATCCTACTTATAGGTGTAGATAAGATCGTTCGCGTACATATGAACCGATAATTACTTATGTAAAGACAAGATAATAATAGTAATATGCTGCCATAAACTACTTAATGCATTATATATTCTAAGCATCGGATAGTGAGTCTGAGATATCCAATACTGATGGATTTATCTAGAATGAAAAACAGTAGTACTTGTATGCTGATACGAAGTATAAACTCTGATCGTATACGATTCACTATTTTAAACTTACTTTTTTAATACCCCTAAAACTTACGTAAATTACTATAACGTCTGAGGCTACGGTACTACTGGTGAAGTGTTATAATATAATATAATTATAATATATAATATATATATATATATATATAGTTATAATATAATTATATATATATATATATATATATATAATATATATATAATAATTATATTAATATATAGATATTATAGTATATATATATATTATAATATATATATTATTATATATATAATATTATTATATATATTATAGATCTGATATATATATATAATATACATGTTTATAATTAAATTATTAATATAATAATTATATATCATATTATAATATATATATATATATTATATATTTATATAATATATATATTAATAATAATATATATAATATATTATAACATACTATACTCAATGAGATAAAATACTATTGTTTAATTTTAAATACATACACTTCTCATAACACATAAATAAGCCATTTTAAAGATCATTACATTTTGCATTAAGTATCTGCAATAAACTCGGCTAAATAGTATACTATATAAAAATGGACTATATACAAAATAGTCAATATATCTTTAAATTATGACAGAATAATGTTAAGTTGGGTATATAGAAAAATGATTTGAATAATTAAATTTATATTATAACTTTTTACAGTAAAGTTAATTAATTTTTAATTTTACTTAAACTATTATATATATATATATAGTATATAACATTAATAAACTAATTAATAAGTAACATTAATATATTATATATATTAATATTAATTATATTATATATATTATTATAATAATATATATATATAATTATTATATAGTAATATATATATATACTATAATATATATATGATATATATATATATAATTATAATTATTTTCCAATAAGATACTAATTTCCAATATTTTGAAAAAGTCCATATTACTCATATTATATTTTAATATAAACTAATCATCTTTCAGTCTCTGGCGTATATGGCATGTCTTCTACGTACAAGATAAGCCACCATGCTCTGTGATGGTATTGTCTACTTATGCTAGATCTGACGACATTGGCGCTCCACCATGATCATCAATTTCACAATAATATATAATTGTCTATTTATAATATATTTTTTACATACTAAGATTTTTAGGTTATATTATTTCGTAAATATTATATTTACTAATTCAGTATAGATCAGAATAACTTAATAAAACTTAAATAGGTATATTAGCTTGTACACTAGTGACTATAGAATATCATTATCCTTTAAATTTATGTAAATTATGTTTTGCAATTTTAATTAATATCATTATATATATATATATAGTATATAATATATATTATGTGCTCCCCTACTAATATACCGTTATATATATAACCTTTATATATGGTGCAGATGACTACATGTTTTTTTGTATTTGTATTAGTCCCCCCCTTTTTTTTCAATCTTGTTTATTATATTGATGAGGAGCTAAACGAGATAAAGATTCACAATTGTGAATTACGAGGTATATGAAACCACTGACACAACCAAGTATTTAGCAGTAATATAAAAAGTTCATATCATGATCCAGAATATCAGTGTCTCTAGTACAAATAAGTGTCTTTGGTTGCACACCGAACATCATACCGACATTTCATGTGAATTAGTTATAATATCAATCGTTGTGATAGTTTGCTTGATATAACACAGAGAACACTTCTATAGTTACAGAAGTATCACATCATGGTGCAATATTGATGTCAATGTAGTAAGAGTAGGTTGTTCATTTATTGCATGTCGTAATCATCGAGAATAGCGGAATGTAATACATAATGAAAAGTAGGTTGTAGTGTTTATTTGTAGGCAATACGTACAGTTTAAGAATATAAATACAAATGAGCATACTTTTACTGCCCTCTAAGTTTTCAGATTATGATATGTTTTTTATAGCAATTTGCTTTATGTGCCTTAAATGACTTGAAAGATCTAAGTTCATTTATTAAATAAATTATAGGTTAATTTATACATTTGATATTATCCATATGAAGCATTACTCTCTTATAAGTCATATTCAATCTCATAATGCTATTATAATAATTTCATAATATATTGAGTATTTAACGTATATAACAAATCCATCTCCGAAAGATTTTATCCATACCTTTACCTATTGTGTTCGACCCATTATGCGTGATATGAAGCGTTTGTCCAATTTTATGCTGTCTTGTGATAATAATCTTATATAATTCTTTTTTTTCTTTTAATATATTAGTCGGCATATTGGAAATCTAATAATAAGCTAATTATATAGTTTGTATATACTGGACGATATATATAATATAATATATTAATATATAATTATAATATAATATATGTGCCATTATAATATAAGTTTTATTGAGTTTGATATACTTCACATGAATAGTTGTAATCAGGTGTATAATTGAACACTACGCCGCGGAGTAATATATTTCGACAGTCTTTAAATACCTCTAATAAACATATTATATTTACTTCAATGCTTATTACATCCATCATTATCGTTATTATATAATCACTATAGTTTAAATCAGAAATATGATTAATATTTATATGTATATATATTCAAACAAATAAAATGTTCCGTTTAAGTTATTATACCTCATAGCAAGTAATATAATAAGTAAAAACATAATGATACACAGGTTTATTAGAGGCATATAAACAATGGATCTCTAATCGCCCAGACTACATGTCCCTATAGTCATACTTTATAATAGTAAATATTTATATCATAAATATCATATATATATATATAATGCTTCATCGAACAAATACTACACAACAACCTATCAACCCACAACCTTCTTGGATATACCTTATTACATATTTGACATATATACTTTTAACAAATATAAAAGGTGACCTCTATAAATATAATTATTATAAAATCAGGCTCAATATACTCACATTTTATATACCCAAAGAGGTTATAATATATACATTAGCTAAGGGTTCATAGGTATTAAACCTACATATACAAGACATAATTCCATCATTATATTTATATGGAAGAACAATATACATATTTTTAATGCACAA
>JABUQX010126798.1:0-31507 GCA_015478945.1 Trachelipus rathkii | reverse complement strand
TAAATATAACCTAATAATAATAACATAATTAGTTATTACGGAGTAAGGTAATCCCAGTGCCGTGGTGTATATATATATTGGTATATTCGGAATAGATGTATAATAAAGATATTAGTATATAAACGATGAGAGATTGTATTTTTTTTTAATGAATAATTATAAATAAATAATATACACCATACTATTAGGATAATTTTTTCATAGGGTCCTGAGATCTATTGTAATATTATTTTTATTTTATGAGTAGGGGGGCGCCCGAGCCCCATCGACCCCCGTTGGGGAGAGGGACTACCATCAGGGTAGTAAGTAGGTGGGAGTGACGGATATATCGTATTTCCCCCCCGGTAGGTGAGGTCTACTCCTCCTAAGTGACGTAGTAGGGGGAGTGAGGTCCGGGAGGGTAAAGGGGTAGATACCCCCGGATATTAACCTTCTTTTTATGGATACATACGATATAATAAAAAACCGGGAACAAATAGCGAATACGATTGCTAATCAACCTATGATTTAAGTTAAAAAAAAAAGAGGACAGGAAAGGAAGGAGAGAAATAAACAGAATAAACACATTTACTCATATATTATATATAAATAACCATAAAAAATTCACTTTTACAGGCTAGTTACAGGGCAACTTTTTAATAGTTTGAGAATTTTTTTTCTTCATTTATGTTAAAAAATAAACTTAAGTTCCAGGTAAAATTATTTTAATCAGCAATATAATTTAATTATTAAGGACACCCAAGCCTCTAAATTTAATATTTATAGTAAAAATCTAATATAATAAAAAATCAAATGCTTTTTTATATATTTTCATTTTTATCTATCAACAAGATATAAATATTTTACATATTATTTACCTAAAGAACTTGTATTGATCATAAAGTTATATGTTTTGAATGGATGTCAATCTGCTCATTTTGTATATAATACTATATCATTTATAAGGTAAGAGAAGGTGAAGGCTATATATATATATATATACTATTATATATGAGCTTAAACCACTAGTTTAAAACTTTCTTATTAGTATTTTTTATTAGAAAAATAATATTATTATATCATAATATATATATTAGACATTCCGTTCGTTTGGCAGGTGGAAATTTTATATCCATTATTATAAACCAGATCTTATATTTCTTACTCATTATTCATTACTAATCAGCATACGTGACTTCCCATCATAATATATTATCCACCTACTCTACAGTAGTATATACGTAAATTTGTAATATATATTAAGAAGTTATACATATCCTATACTATTATTTTATCTTTAATCAGGCCATTATACTTAGTATCTATATTCTCACATATATATTATTTAGTATATATTATATCTTAATTAATATATTCTATCATTAACATTTATATTTATTGATATGAACATATTTTAAATTAATATTTTTATACATTATTCTTATATTTAAGAGAATCATATTTGTGATTTCGACATATTATGGAATGATTCTTTTGTAATATATAGTTACATTACACATTTATACCATAGTGCTTGTAAAATCAGATAGTTATATATATTTTTCGACTACATAGCCCCATGATATGAAATAAATACGTGTAATTAACTTAAAGGCAGCGGCAAAGACAAATAAAAAGGTATTATTATATGTTAAACATGCGCCAGTGTGACCTAACGACATATGAAGAGTCTAACGCGGATACCTATAACGGTCTGATTTCGAGAAAACTCTACGTCCATACCGAACCCTTCTGACACCAATGAAGTATGCCTCAGTTGAGATTTTTATACAATAAAGAAACTTTTCGTGTACTCCAAACCACGACGGACTCCGAGAAGGGCCGGATTAATATGGTGTTGGGAATTGGACCAAAATGAGGTAGACCAGATTCCACGGTAATATTCGTGCTTCACCATAAGTGGTGTAAAATTATTTCTTTAATAACAGATTAATTTGTCTTCCCAAAGTGTCTTCATAGATAGATTTTAGAATGCAAGAAATAAGTTCAAATTTGGTAGAGTCCCGCAGATTAATTAGTCAGATCAATTATCCAAGTGAAGCAATATGTGCTTTATGCCCAACATATAAAACCTATTCAAGGTACGGGTAGCTTATATTTGATTTTCTACTGGCACTAACAGTTACTTACATTTTATGTTAGATTAAATTAGTATAATATTATAATAAATACTAAAATATATTATAAGATTAATAGTAATGATATTATATAAGTATTGGAGTTTGATAGAGGGTAGCGTGCTGACCAGTCGCCAAGGGCCTATTATTAAATATATTTAATTTCAAATCACGATGATAGGTACTATATTAAGTGAGTAGTGGATGAAGTGAGAATACCAATAAATATAATATCGTACTTTTGGTTAATCAGGTTTTAAGGTCACCTCTATCATAAAATAATATATGTATCTATTATTGTGATTGCAAATCAATAAATATATTATGTAAGGGGGTTAAAGTGAGTAATGTTGTGGATCATCTTAACCTCACCCACTCTTTATTATATAATAATGGAGTTACATACCCATAAATAATTATATTTGTATAGCTACCTTTACTCCCGGCTATTTGTATTATATGTATAGGGATAAGTCTACCTATTAACTACTCCAACAAACTATTATATATACCACCCTCACTTCGATAAATATTTTATATTTTAAACATAATTATATATAAGTGGAGGGAGAGAGGTGGGATAGATTTATAGTATGACTTGGAAGATATATGAAAATATTATTTCATTAAACTGATTAGGGGAGGGGGGATATATAAATATAGATTAATATATATATAGTTTATGTATATACTTTATATTATATATATATTATATATATATATTAATATTTAATATATATATATATATATATATATATATATATAAATATTATACTAATATAAATATATATTATATAAATATATAATAATATATATATTATATTAATATATTATATATATAGAACATTATATAATTATAATATATATGTTATATAATACGTTATATTTTCAGCATGATAATAATATAGGCGTTAACGGGCGTGAACACTTACCTTCTTATTTTAATAATATATATATTTTATATAACATATAAAATGTTTAAGGTAATTATATCAAGGGCTACTCATTACCCTTATAGGGATTAGCTCGAGAGTAACTCATGTATTATTTATAAAACTCCGGAGCCTCCGGGCAATTTAACTTGTAGAATATTAATTTTCTTATTTTTGTAGCTTTTCCTATATTTATATATAATATAAATATTAAAAATATCTTTTACTGACATTATTTTTTGTGTCAGTTTAGGTAGCCGGATTCGAAGATTCATAGGGCTCAAATAATTTATTTTAGGGTCCAAGGTTTTTATTATACTTATCTATAAAATATATAAATATATATATACTCGTGAGTGTTGGGGTACCTCGCTGTGTATATTAGGGGTTGTTATATTTTGTTACGTGTATAAAAATGGTAATAATATAATAAATAATAAATATAAATTAAAATATAAGTAATAGGGGGTAAATGTCATAAACATTTCACATCATAACATTATTATATAATATATATAAGATATATTAATTCATATTTATTTATATAATATACTTTTATATTATTATTAGATATATAATATATATATATATATATATAATTAATATATATTATATATACATATTATTATATAATATATAATATAGTAATTATTATATATATATATTAATATTATATATAAATATATATATAATATATTATATTATTATAAGTATATTATAATATATATATATATTATATAAATATAATATAATATTATATAAAGTATTATATATATATATATATTATATATAGCATATTATGATATATAATATAAATAATATATTATAATATAATTATATAATTATAATAATATAATATAATATAATATTATATTTATATATTAATATATATATATATATATATATATTAATATATATAATATTATTATTATATATATAATATATATTATATATATAATATGTATATCAGTAAATATATATATATAATTAATGTTATATTATTAATAATATAATTATTATAATATAAATATAATTTCAAGTTATATAATATTTTATTGCTATTGGAAAATATATATATATAACTATATAATAATTATTATAATTATACATATATTATAATTTATAGTAATTAAATTATATAATATATATTATTTATATTATATATTATATGATATATATATTATATATTATATATATATATTATTATATTATATATATATTAATCATATAATTATATTATAATAATAATTATAATATATGAATAATATATGATGAATAAAATTTAAATTGTATATATTAAATACACCTACTGGGTGCTCAGGTACCGGTAGGGTCAAAAGTAAAGTATATACAAAGCTATCTATATTTACCCACCTCACTCATACTCGGAGTGGGGAGGGCCTCAATATATATATCCCCCATTATTTTAAGGATCAGTATATATAAATAATATGAACTATGAGGTATAGGAATATACTGATGCGGGGAAAGGAAGGCTATATATTTGAGTAAGTGGATTTAAGCCATATATATAGGGATAAGTATACCTTATTAGAATTATATAGTATTATAATGCATAATATAACTAATATAAATATACATATTTTATAAAAACTGAATTATAAAGTACTATAAATATTATAAATATCATAAATTATAACTCAATAGTAAGTATTATAATAAAATGTTATCCTATAGTAATTTAATATCATAATATAAATAATATTTTACTAAACTATAATTTATTTGTAAAATAAATTATATATGCCATATATATATTATGATACACTATTTATACAATTTATCATTACCAAAGTATGCAGGAGCACTTTCATATATATAAATATATTAATTATAATAATATTAAGTAAACATAATTGACCTTAACTAAATTAAATAATATTAATATAAGCTGACATATTAGATAAATGTTATACCTTGATAGCAGAAGAATTAAGAGCAGATTATAGGATCAGAGTGCTCAAATAGTTCATTTATTCTATGTAATTACATTTTAATATATTATATATTAATATACTATGTTAATACACTATGAGCTAATCAACTATATAAATAAAGTTGTATGCAGCATATGAGGTGTTCTGACCTTCACAAGTGCATGCTCTCTTCTGATAAACTTTAGATAAGTAAGCCGTTAGTATATATATGGGACGTGCTATATATATATTAGTAAAACATTTTGATATAGTTTGTTTGTCTGTATATTTTTATTAATTCGACGTTTCGAACTATACATTACTCTTACTATTTCAATATATTTATACATCAGTTATTAGGTTTCTGACTGAATGGTAAAGTCATCGGCAATGGAGTGGATTTTCCGAATCCTACTTCATATTTGATTTTACTACTACTCAGTTTATAAGTGTATGGTTGTAGTCACAGGATGATTATATATTTTATTTATGGGTCAGCAGCCTAGGGTATAGACGTTGACGTGGTCCCAAATTTCATTACTATTTATATGAAATATTTTTAATTTTTTTATTAATATATGTGTGGAACATATAGTTAATGGAGTACGAGGTATATACATAATTATTAATTGCAAATATATATTTTTCGTTATATCATATATCATATATATACAAGAGCCTCGGAATACGTTCAGTAGATCATGGAAGGATAGGAGGGCAGTTTTATTAATATGAAGACTCCAACTATTATAGGTTAAGCCTAAGTATTACAAGCTACGGTAGTAACAACGAGATTGCTCAGAGTAAAATGGTATATAATGATTATAATTAATAAATTACATAGCTACATAATAATATTCTACGTACTACTCTCGAGATACTGACTAATACCTAGGTTCTGTTAAATTAATTCATATATTACTAAAATTTAAATTTATATAATATATTTTTATATCTTATCAATATTCTCATCGGGACTCACTTCTACTGTATTTGGATAACATGCTCATTTTGAAAATTCTCGAAAAGGAACCTGACCTAGCATAACTTGAGCTGGATTAACCATTCTTTTCAGGGCAACCAAGTAACTAAGATAAACTGGGGAGGAAATTACAATTTAAAAAGTTCAAATATATATATACTTATACTACTTTCAAAAAATAATTATTAATATATTTAATTTCTTAAGCAATTATTATTTTAAGTAAGATCCCACATATGCTAAATTAAGGTTTCTATCTTTCTCAGTTCGGTACTTTCATAATAATTACATTTTATTTCTGGAAAAATAAATTCTTTAACCCACTATTCTTGCACATTTATAAAAATATTTTAATTAAGTATTATTATTAAAATATTAGTGAATTATTAATTAGTTTATGTACATCAAATAATATAAAATATACTTATTTGTGAATATATTCCTAGCTAGTATGTAAACTGCTTCTATTTATCTCATACTATTATGCATTCACACCAATTTGATTAAACTATACCTAATTATAACTTGTAGTGTATTAATATCAATTATTCACTATTATAAGTTTCTTTATATTATAATAAATTAAATTCCTATATTTCATTTATTTAGTTTTATAAGCAATAATGGAGTAGAGTATAATAAGATTATATATGTTATTTAGATGTGGGAAACCCATTTCCGGTGTGCGAGAGAGGAGTTTGGGGCCAGGGAGGAAAATAGCTAAGCAAATTAATATATAATAATTTTCAGTATTATTAAAGATAAATATTACCTACAACCTTACGAATCTCGTAATACAAAAATAACGAAGTATTTGAGTTTTTTAATTGTTTATATAATTCGATATTTTAAAGTTAAACTATTTACAAAATATATATATTAATCCTAAAAAACTACACTCTACAGCTAATTATCCCATCTAATGAATATTTCACAAAGAAAACAAACCACAACCAAGTCCCAGTCTAATGAAGACCCACACAATCTCCTCTATAATAAAATATAATTCCCAACCCTCACTTCCACAACAACTTTGGAAAGGGCGACGAGATGACAAACTATACGTAATGTGCTGACTTTCAGGATAATAACCGATTATTCAACTTTCTATATTTTCATCCATACATTATGCAGTCCCGATAAAAAATTACACGGGGGCTACTTTATTCACCAATTCTTATTGTAATTTATTCATATGTTCGCGTAGCTATTTCTGTATTCTTTTGTGAGAGTTAGAGGGAATTGTAGGTATATCTATTTTCTATCTATATTAATTTACTAAATAATAGAATTATTTAATATATATTAACATCCACATGTAGGGGTAATTAGAAAACAGTCTTTTTTTCCGCACACTATATCTTACGGGTGTCATCATTTTTATACGCTACTTTATTAAAGTCGTCATGATCCATTACTTTCGTAGGGTGTGGGGCTTAATGCTTACTACGCATAATGGGATAAGAGAAAAATTCTTAATCTGAAGTTAATACATATAAATTGCCCCACAAAAAATTGATACCTAATATTAACAAAAATGAAAATAAACGTGGGAATATCTGGTAAATAACGAGAGATCAGACCCGCAGCAATTTTATTTCTTACGGGGGACATAATAAAAAAAAGGGTGATCGGCGATGTACTCATTGAATTGACTTAAAGAATGACTGATTCTGTTTATGAATACTTATTCTAAGGAATAGTTCGCGACCGAAAACATAAATAACAAGAGGCCGTAACAGCATACCCCAGGCACAAATATTACTTTGATTTTCATTATAATTGTACCAATTCCCCCGGAAACAAATTCTGGAGCTTATATTATATAATCAATACTATAGTATTAAAATAAATAGTAATTAAAATACATGTATTATAGTTAGGGTATATAAAATTAAGGTAGAGTATAAGATCCGAATTGAGTAGTGCATCATTTAGGGTAGGTATATAATTTTTATATTACCTCCATGAGGGTGATAAATAGTGAGGCCTAAGTGGGGACCCTTCATTATATTTATATAATATTAAATTTAGTTTATATATATAGTTTATATTAGTATTTTATTTGTATATAATATATTATAATTAAATATAATATATTATACATATACTTATCGATGGTGTGTGTAATATAGTATGATTTGGATGGATAGTGTTTAACTTGCTAATTTGCTTAAAGCTTAGTGCTAGTGCAACCTCATCACTTCCTCTGCACACTCATTATCATTGTGTAGCACAATAAGCTTCGCAACCGTGCAATCCACCCACCGATAAAGGAATCGTTTCCCAGTCGTACATTACTATAAAAGACTCTCAATCACAGCTAACTAAAGTATTGTTTCATATATATATAAATGACTGAATATATATAATATTCTTAATCAATGTACCCTAAGTTTATTTGAGAATGATGCATAGAGATTTGCATATTAATTAGTCAATTAAATTATAATAATTGGTAATATTATTATTATCATTTTTAAAATTCCGAGTTTTAAAAATATATATATTACTAGTAAATCATTTGAGAGCTATATACGTTATAGAGAATTATCACGTCAGTTGCCGGATTCTAAACTGTAGAGTATCGTTTCAAATTATAAACAAAATAAATCTATTATTCTAGTACCCTAAAAGTAGTGACATGTCTATCTTAATGATAGTTTATCACAGTTCATCTCTAAAGTCTTATATATTAGCTATCATGTCACAATTTGAGATAGATTATATTTTCTTTTAGTTTATGGAAAAATTAAATTATGAATGCTTATTATTGTGTTAAATTTGGAGTATTTTTGAATAACTACTCGATAGGATTTATATAGATAGTTTTAGATAATATAGCCATGTTATTACCCATATAGCGTTGCATTTGTAAGGGTGTATAATACTGTGATTTGAGTTAAGTAGTGTGATACTTCGTTTTATAATAAATATATAATTCTATAATTTAATATTATATATATATTATTCTTGTGAATACTGATTTTGAGAGTATTTGAATGTGTAATTCAAAGCCAATAATTTTACGTAATAAGTAGTATTAA
This sequence comes from Trachelipus rathkii, assembly GCA_015478945.1. Classification (NCBI taxonomy): domain Eukaryota; kingdom Metazoa; phylum Arthropoda; class Malacostraca; order Isopoda; family Trachelipodidae; genus Trachelipus; species Trachelipus rathkii. The sequence continues at coordinate 22,492 of JABUQX010126798.1, read as the reverse complement.
ATCATAGTTATTAGTTTATGATTGTTATCATATTATAAAAATTTAACTATATATATTATGGCGCAAAATATGCTTTATATATTTAGGTATTAATTAAGTAGATAATTATAAAATAACATAGCGTAGTATTAAGTGTTACATATGCCTATATGATTTATTTAGTACTAGCTGAGTATATAATTTTAATTTAACGTTTTATATTCCAGATAACTATGATTAAACTTCTTATACTCCTAGCTCCAGAAGTCGTCTTAATGTTTATGTACTGAGTGAGTAATGAGATAAAATTATGATGTACCATTATGTTTGTACTTATTACGTCATGATGTCATTATATTATATACTATATAAGTTGATATCGAATCCTGATCATTCATCTGTATGCATGCCAATATTGTATATTCACTGATCTTGTATCTCAGGAATTAAGTAATTGATCGATGTATCCACATACATTAATTATTATAGTTATAATAATATATTAATTTAATCATTATATAATGTATTTATGTGTATGAAATATAGTTATTAACAATAAATATCTTTCACACTTAGTGTAGTTTTAATTCTATATTAGTATTTAGTTTTCATACGAAAATTTATTCCTACTCGCAGATGATTGGATGATATAATAATATAAGGTAGATGATAAGCCTATCGAATTGAACTTAGCTATTATGGCGAAAAATGATTTATTAACTGTACCATTAGTATTCCTTAGTATAAAGTTGGTATCATGGCAGTATATATGCACATACAACGTGCTATGAGGTGAACATATAAGCCGCTAATGTTGATGTTTTTAATAAAATGAAATATTTTAAAAGTATTTTTATATTAATTTATAATTAGGGGATGAGCTTTAATGAAATTATTGTCGGATTAATAATTTTAATCTTGATCATTAATAAGATGATGGATCTTTATGCGTACGACGTTTTCCTGTTTTAATTCTTACCCTATTTAATGTATCTTCACACGGTATAGTTATTTACGTATTTATTTATATATTATGTAATATAATCTCTAATATTTAAGTTTTTATTATAACTACTTGCAATAATTTTTTTAAGTCGTACAATATTATACTTAGCTGACGTGGTACTGACCATACTTAATACTTATCATTATTAGTGGAGAGGTGAAGGATCATTTCTTCTAATAGGCGAGCTAAGGATGCCGTGTGGTATAGACCTCGTTCTTTAATAGGAGTGCAGAATAACTGCTGTGTTTAAATAGTTAATAAGTTAGTAAAGTACTAATAATGAGTATAAAAGGTAAATTAAGTTTAGTTATTACTTAAAAAATAAATTCCCTTTGCAAATTATTATTATCTTATCATAAGATATAGAATAATAGTGAACATTATGATTATTAATGGAATATATATACGATACAAATTACTGGAATTACAAATTGGATGGAAGTCACACTTAATGTGTTAGCCTAGTGCTAACGTAGAAGTATTCAATACGTAGATGTAAGTATTAGCTGAAGTTAGGAAACGAATCCTAAAAGTACCTAAGGTTAAGCTTAATCATATTGATTGTGAGTAGGATTTATTAAAATGCGTAATTGGATACAATTGTATATAGTAATATTATTATATATTAAGAGTTTATGATGTTAGTATAATTAACTATATATATCGTTGAAAGTACCTAATAAATATGAAAGAATTACCCTTTATACATGGTAAATTTATATTATTTAGACTACACTAGCCCGTATTTAGTAGTTAGATCTATAATCAATTCATAATACATCTGTTATACTCATCAAAAAGATCAATCTGCTCTGACTTCAGCCTTCGTAAGCCATCTGCACTTTTTTAATCTCGTAATCTATAATGGCACTCGTGCGCGTGTTCGATTCCTCTATCAACGTGCCTGTAAGACTATAAGAGAATCTGTCCATTCTGGTCATTAAATACATATTCGTCACTGAACGCAAGGTGCTTCTCCCGCAGCTACACGCGAGTGTCTCATATAAGGCTGCAGAATAGTACACTAGCTTTACAACTGTACTTTTCTGTACACTACAGATTTAGAACCGCGATGTTACTAATTTATAATATATATATAGTACGCAGCACCACATCTTATTCATTGTATTTTTACCCTTAACGAATCATACGGTTAGTAGTAACTATCCTTATTATATATAGAGCAGTTGACTTCGCCATTGCGAACCAAAATACTAAACATATTTAATTAAGCATATAATACAAAATATTGAATTCATACATAAGTATGGATGGTGAGGAAAGAGGTAAGGAATATTATTATGTGTATTACTTACAATTGAGTATTAGGATTTTATAGCTTTCTGAATGGCTAAGTGACTTAACTGTCAATCAAAGATATTATACTCAAAACTAAAGTCTTAACTAATTGATAATCATAGACTACATTATAATAATATATATATATAAATAATTAGAATATAATACATTAATGTGTAAAAAGGAAGATTGCTTATCGTAACTGTTAATTTGAAATGGTAATAATAATGGTAAATAAGTAAGGTGTGGAGGTGAATATCATTTATTTCAGATAAATCATGTATCATATACATCAGGCATCTACGTATTTATTAAACCTTAGTGTACACTACTATATGAGGTGATATATGATAATACTGTTAGCATTATATGGTTTATATTGATGGTCAAACGCTCAAGAAGAAATAGTATAAGTAGGTAATTTGTTTAGTTATATTATAGTTTAGTAGGTGATTATTATTCTGTAGTACCATTAAATAATAGCTAGAGTGTAATTAGGCTAAGTTGCTAGATAATTACTTATAGCTGCCGCTAGTCGCTGAACTGTAATCCAGAGTCCAAGTTTTATGATGAGTACTACTACTAGTCTGATCAACATGAATATAACATTCCGTATACATATTGGGTACGGAGCATGATTGATTATTCTACCGCAATAACCTTCTAGACCTAAGACATCTGGTTTTCGTCACATCCTTTACTCGAGACCGTCTGAATTTAGTCCATCGGTACTATCACCATTTCATAGTCCACAGTACAACTTCCAAATATCCCAGAGATTCCATTCCAGCCCAATCATATCCTCTAACTCGATATAGACTATCTGACAAGCATATATGAGCATAATGCTCCAGACATACACACCCTTCTCAGATCTCGATTGCTTTAATGTTGCCGTATAATCGGACGTACCGAGATCCGGAACTCGCATTGACATACTTCGATCTTCATCACCACATGACTCGGCAAAGCACAGTCATAACTCTTCTCTACGTCACTGACCTAAAGCCAAAATCCATTACCTATCACGCACACCCTTACTCTCCCGTCCATTGAAATCATTTGTCTTAGCATGCTTCAATTCATCCCCCTATGTACGTTTTGCTTGCACCTAACTCGTAATAACTAAATATTCGACTTCACTCTTAAGTGGCTATAAGTTAACGGTCTAGATCATAAAGATATGGTAAATTTAGTAGTCGAACGTATATACGTAATACACTGCAGTGCCCTTATTGCGAATATTACTAACTCGTAATAGTGTTATTGTAAGAATTTCATAAATGCTATAATGAGAGAGATTTTTGGTCTAATCAAAGGCTATTAATAATGAGGCATTTGGTCTAATAGTTGTGATATATATGTGAACAACTACCGTATCCAGTATAATGTAAGTGACATATGAGTTATCTAATGAATGTAATCGGTCAGATAAGAGACGGATATGTATCCTTATTCCTGTAGCGGCCTCTAATCCCTACTCATAGGTAAATTATGAAGTGGGGCACAAAATTGGCCCTACGTAGAGCGAGAACTTTAGTGGTAGCCACAGCAGAAAAGAAGGGACCTTATCCCCAGGTTTATCTACGTAAATAAAGTTAGTATGGTAGAGGTGTATGTATAGTCTTAGAAAGAATATAATAGCATTAGAACGATTTAATGGAATAGATTTCTTAAAGGCTTTTCCAAAATTATTTCCAGGGCTGCGACCTCTGAGGGGGGGGATCGGGAAGCTTGGAGAAGCCCGAGGAGGATACAGCTGTATTTGATATGTTTGTTGTTATATCGATTGTGCAGCTATGTAGTACGTGCGTGCGGGGGTGGAAAATAGTCCGCTGAGGATAAACACTTCAATAAGTGAACATAATGAAACCCAATTTAGGATTTTTGTATGCCCAACCACAAGATGAAGTGACGCGCAAAGGGACGGGAGATACCAGCCGGTGGGTGAAGCTATCCGATACTCAGGGATCGAATTGTTTAGATTTAGCGTGTATCCGTGCACTCGGTATATAGTTGGGGCAGCGAGGTCCCAGGCTGATCTCAAGAGGTTCCACTGCTATACTGGAAATCTATACGGTTGGAGTTCCTCTTCGATGCATCAGATTCGGTGACTGGGGTATTTCTGGAGGGTGTGACGGTATTACAATCTTTGAAACCTGACCTTAATTGCATGACAACTAGTAAGGGGTAGGTAGATCTCACGTAGGCATCTAGACCTCGAATATACGAGACCACTGTCACTCTGTCGGGTGGTAGCGGCGTGCGACCTCCGGGGAGGACTACATAAATGAGCAAACCCCCAACTGGGGTGAGCATAAACGGTGGCCATGACAGCGGGAAGGAGGGCGGCTACGGTCTTACGCAACAAGGCCGGGGAACCATGAAGCACGAGGGGATGGGTTTAGAGACAGTTTTATTACCACACTCGCCGGGCTAAGGGCGAAAAAATAAAACAAAAATTTTTTTATCCTCCGCTCCCGAGGGAGGAGGGCTCCCTGTTGATATCCATTATTCCTATCACAGCACATTACATAAATTACATATAAATTGTGAAGCATATTGTGAACGTTCCTTAGATTTCTTGCACCCCACTCTACCTTTTGAGAGTAGGGGTATTTGGATTGCTTCGCTGGAACGCAAGCGATTTCAGTAGAAGCGTCATGGTCGATAGAACTGGCATACCATCAATGTCCCCCCTTTACTGAGTCGGTAAAGCCAAAATTGGAATCTCTAAACCGTAGGTGTGGGCTTGACTCGCGAATTTTACCGTCAGACTGCAGACCTATTGGTCAATGAATTTATCATTTAATGAAGTAATAAAAAATCTATGAGTTGAAAATGCTTTTAAGAAATAAGACCTTTACTTTTATTTGTACTTGTTTTAACATGTAAAGAAAGATGAACATCTACCAAGGCATACGTGACATTTATTTATGTTGTACGACATTGCCACGTTAATTTATATGGATAAATCATCTATCTTTTCTCAAACTTTCCTCCAACCTTCGGAGCGCTAATATTTTTAGATGAATACTCAGAATGAACTGCAAAGATATTTTTATATTAATATATTTAACCAATTACTACGCTGATAATTTAAACTACTTGTTTTTATTCCATATCACATCTCAAGGTTATCAATACGATCATAACAATACTTTGTGTTTGTTTTCTTTTACCTAACTATGTAATTCAGATATACCAATATCAGAGACCTCCAGATACCACTGCGGATCATATTTCGCAATTTTATTCCACTCTAGCCTACAGAAGATATTAACCTATCAAATCTCTGTACATTGCCCCATGTGCGAAGCTCCATAAATCTCAATTTATAATCTATGTTTTGATAAATACATTTTGTATTCAATAATAAGATTGGATCCAAAACTTGGTTAACCCACTTCTACATGCACCATTGATTGACGTCAACTAGGCATGTCCTAATGTCACTCGACGGTACTCTTTCACCGGTTAGAGGAAGTGGGTCTCACGATAATATGTAGCTTCTATACAGATACAACATTCTAAAACCTAAAATTACTCTAAATTAGCTTCTCTTATCTTACTGTCACAGTTCCAGCGTCCGTACTTCGGGCATAAAGACACCCTTTGTTATCAACAACTTTCCAAACCTATCAATAAACACTCACCTTTCATTCTTTGTAATCATTTCAACATATATTATATTTCCATCATCCGCCGTTACAAACTTACCATTTCTTCAACCTTCTTACTCTACCATTACCTCCTCCCTGCTAATTAAATAATCCCAGAAATAATAAAAAACCCATTTACTTTATTTGCACCATCACCCACCAACCCAATTCAACTATCACCCCTCATACTGCCTGTATAATGAGGCAATATTTGCGGATAATGGTCCCACCGAGGCCATTATTCTTCCCATTTGCAAGTTTTTCAATTTATCAGGTTTACGAATACTTCAAAATATCCCATCATTTATATTCTATGCAGATTTCCCTTACTGATCATTATTATATATCCCATTTCGATTTGTTACTTTCACTATCCACCCGAAAAGCTTCCTTATTCTCATTTATAGTTCCTTTATTTCACATACCTTTTTCCCCGTTTGTATGCAATTTTTAAGTTTATCTTTTATTTTCCTTCTCTTATAATAACATCAAAACACCTCTCATTTTTAACTTTCAACCGTTTACATAACATACTCTCTACAATTCATTCCACAATTACATTAGTTATATATACTATTCTGTCTTCACTCGGGTAGGCATATTCACAATACATTCTCTTGCACTACTAACACAAAGGCTTCCTTGCATTATGTTTCCAGAATTTGTTCAGTTTCTCTTAGTTCACATATCAACTTGACTATTATTGTGCAAGGGTATCTTAAATACTTTTCTTTTAACCTTGATTCACCAAAACTATAAAAATTTTTCATTCTTTATAAAAACCTCCTAATTCTTTCCCACCTCCTTTCTTAACCTCCTTCCTCCACATTTACAAGCTCCCACTAACATTAAATCTTATATAAAAAATATTTCGATTATTCGAATTGAAATTCCTGCTCTCATTAACTATCTCTAATCTCTTTCCCGATGCTGTTGCACAGCACTAAATATATATAAATTCATAAAACCAACAAACCAACAAACTAACAAACCAACCCAGAAAAAAATCACCGCCACCACATACCCCCTTTCCACCATAAACCAATCACCCACTCCATCTCCATCAACTCACATTCCTCCATTATAATCCCCATTATGTAGACAAACACAATCCAACTGAAGCTTACCTTAATACTCGATCCCTCTCCAAATTAAACATCATTCAGATATATCACAAAAAAGTCATAGTCATCTTTTTCGCACATCCAACCAAATCTCTTTACTGCACTTTTGGCGCCCTAGTTAGATAGAAACTTGTCGTGATGTAATATTAACTTATAAATTACCAATATTATTAGTATTCATATAATTGAGAATTAATTTTTCATTTTATCTCAATAACACTGCTTTAACCTCATCAATTGTGGAACACGGGGTTTGATACTATATCGCGGAAAAACGAAACGTTTCCAAATTTCCTTTACCATGTGTCTACTACTTTGTTCGTTTTTCTCTATAGTAAGCCCAAAATCATGTCAAAAGGGGCGTTTCCCAATCAGAAATGCAAAACTCTCTTTGTGCAAGTCGTCCGCACTCTCTTCCTTATACCACTACCTAGAACAATTTTCTACAATATAAATGGAACCTCACACACGCACACACAACAACCCAAACTCCACCAAACAAACCAACAACCGATCGGAAGCACAGGGAGCACACATATATGAGTGGGAAAAATTATTTTTTCCCTTTAAATAACGTGGCAGAAAGGAAAATTAATTAAAAAAAAAAATGGAAAAATAATGAATTAATAATAAAGAGAATATTATGAGGTGAGATCTTTTCTCGGGTTTTAAAGGTCTTATATATTTTTTCTTATTTGTCAAGTTAACGACAGAATGCAGGAAATGAAAAAAACGTAGATTGTTCTCGTTACTTTACACCAACCGCATGCATGTACTGTAAAATATAAATAATAAATGCATTAAAAACAGTGCCCAACTACGGATGCAAATGCTTGGTATATCCTCCACCAGGGGCGATGCAGACAAGTACACGTTGGACTATTGATTCGCGCCCAAGTTCAAAAATGTTTAAAAAACATGCGAGTTTGAATTACAATAAAAGGTGAATCGATAGCTCATAGACTGGTGGGAGGGGTTAAGTGTGAATGGCTTGCGTTACTGCTTTACTGTTTTAGGATCAATAAAGAACATGAACTTTTAATATAAATTACCACTTTACTGTAATATTTTTATACGAAGATATTATTTTTATTATATTTAAACAAGAAAATGAAATCAAAATATGACTTAAAGCAATAGATCAATAGATTACGGATTGGTAAAAGGGGTAGAGTGGGTGATTTGAGTTGCTACTTTACTGCTTTAGGGTCAATAAACATGAAATTTTAATAAAAATTATCACTTTACTATGATCATTTTATACGAAGAACTTAAATTTAAGTTAAATTTACATAGTATGAAGGTTCAAATATGACTTAAAGCAACAGATTATTATTAGTTCACGGAGGGATGGGAGGGGCTGGGTAGGGTTGGGAGTTTGCGTTGTTGTTTTACTGTTTTAGGATTAGTTCAATAAATATTTTTTACTTTATAAACATAATAAAGTTAGCAAAAATAGAAAATAAACATTAAAAGAATATAATTTTTAATAACATAAAATGTTTTTTTTAAATTAAAATGAAGCTTATAAATATTAACAACTTATAAACAAAAACAATAAGTGTAAAATAAAACTAATAAAATAATGAAACTTTACAAACAAAATATAAAAGTAAAGGTTCTAAAAGAAAATATAACTTTATTGCTTTACATAAAAACATCGAAACCTAACACGCAAACTGTACATACAAACAAAACGTAATCTAACCAGGCCTACCCTAAACATATTCTACTATCAATATGGCACAATACGGGTTGCAAACGGATTGTATCTTAACAATGTAAAGTCGAACTTACAACTGATGAGTGCTTTCCTCCATGCTATTCAAAGTTGCTGCAAATCTAACTGGCTAAGCTTATTATGCCCAATCTGAGAAAAGGTGCATCAATTTTCAAGGATATACAGATGTTGACAGGTATGCGATCCTAGTTTTAAGCCAAACTAATAAATAAAGACCTGCATTATAAGGCCCAAGACAAAACTGGGCAACTATAACAATTATTATGGTATGGAATGATGTTTAAATTATTATTATTATTATTATTATTATTAGTTTACAATTATGGTATGAATACATTTTTATCATATGATGTTTAAATTATTATTATTATTATTATTATTATTATTATTATTATTATTATTATTATTATTATTATTATTATTATTATTATTATTATTATTATTATTATTATTATTATCATTATCATTATCATTATCATTATCATTATCATTATCATTATCATTATCATTATCATTATTATTATTATTATTATTATTATTATTATTATTATTATTATTATTATTATTATTATTATTATTATTATTATTATTAGTAAATATTAAAATAGGATGAATAATAATAAGGATAAAAATAATAATAAACCATAACCATAATAAATGGTAATAATAATAATAATAATAATAATAATAATAATAATAATAATAATAATAATAATAATAATAATAATAATAATAATAATAATAATAATAATAATAACAACCATTCCCATGTTTTTAATATAAAAAATAATAATAATAATAATAATAATAATAATAATAATAATAATAATAATAATAATAATAATAATAAATAATAATAATAATAATAATAATAATAATATTAATAATAATAATAATAAAAATAGTAATAAAAAATTAATATAAATAATAATAATAATAATAATAATAATAATAATAATAATAATAATAATAATAATAATAATAATAATAATAATAATAATAATAATAAAAATAAAAATAAGAAAAAAATAAAGTTGAATGCCAAAATAAAAATAAAAATAAGAAATAATAATAATTATTATTATTATTATTATTGTAATATTATTAATTTTACCTCTCGTATGTATTATTATTATTAATGTCAATAATAATGTGTATTATTATTATTATTATTATTAATGTATCATTATCATTATCATTTTCATTATCATTATCACTATCACTATCATTATCATTATCATTATCATTATCATTATCATTATCATTATCATTATCATTATCATTATTATTATTATTATTATTATTATTATTATTATTATTATTATGTGTGTGTATTATTATTATTATTGTGTGTGTGTGTGTGTGTTATATTATTATATATTATTATCATTATTATTATAATTATTTATTATTTATTAGATTTTCCCCAAAAATTTAGTTTAGTTTATTATAATAATATTAAGTATCACTACTCTTCCTTCTTCTACTACTATTACTACGAGGATGAATGTAATGAATATTTGTTATGTAGACAGAAACATATACATAACATACACACATGCACATGCATACACATATGCCTACATATACAATGAAGTTATTTTTACGTTATGTTTATTCAATATGAGAGCTTGCAACGCAAAAAATGAAGTCAAAATGTTACTTTAAGCAACAGATCTCTTAGCTTAATGAAAGTGGGGCGGTAGGGGTGTTGTGTTAGGTTTGTGTTACTGCTTTACTGCTTTAGGGTAAACAAAACCAATTTTTAATAATTTTTTCCCACTTTACTATAATATTTTTATAAAAAGAACTTATTTTATGTTATATTTACACTAAAATTAAGTCAAAATATGACTTAATGCAATGGATCAATAGATCACGGAGGGTGGAAGGTGTGAGGATGGGTGGTTTGAGTTACAGCTTTACTACTTTAGAGTCAATAATAAAAATATTTTAATAAACTTTTACACTTTACTATAATATTTTTTACGAAGAACTTATATTTATGTTGTTCCCCCAACATGTGAGTTCATAATGCAAAATAAAAAAAAAGTAAATAAAAATAAATAAATCAAAATTGAACTTAATGCAATAGATCAATAGACACGGAGGGTGGAAGTAGTGGGATGGGTGGTTTGAGTTACTTACTGCCTTACTGCTTTATGGTTAATAAACTTATATTTTTTAAGTTATGAAAATAAAAAAGAATAAAAATTTTAGTAAAAGCAAATTTTTTTAATTTTTTTTTAAAAAAGGTAGAATTTTTAAAATTAAATAATATTTAAAATAAATAATAATTTAATTATAGTTAAAAATTTAAAGTAAATAAAATTTTTAAAAGTAAACGAATGAAGTTTTCTAAATAAATAAACATTGAAAATAAATAAAGGTTTTAAAAATAAATAAAATTTATTAAAACAAATAGCAAATTTTAAAAATAAATAAAAATTCTAAAAAAATAACTAAATTATCAAATACATAAAAATTAAAAAATATAAATGTAAAATAATGTTTCTTAAATAATAAAAACCTAACAAAATATAAATGCAAGGTAAAACCAATAAAATAATTAAGGCTTAACAGGCAAAATATAAATGTAAAAAAAAAACTTATAAAGTAATATAGACTTAACAAACAAAATATAAATGTTAGTTTTAAAAGAAAATAATTTAAATATAAACGTTACCTCTTACAAAAAGAAACGAAATGTTTATAATAAATACGTTAAAATATAAAAGTTTTCAACTGACGAAAGAAAATATAATAGTTAACACTTGCAAAAAGAAAGCGAGATGAGAAAATTAAATGTGAAAATATAAATATTTCTGAAATAAAAAGAAAACGGGATACAGATGTATGACGTTATAGGAATGAGGTACTCAACATGTTAGAACAAAATCAGTCATGTAAAAATTAATGGTACAGATAGGTTTGGTTTGGTTAAGTTAGATAAGGTGATGTGTGTGTAAGAGATAGAAAGTCCGTATAATTAACAAGTTATCTGTGTTATGCTAGTGTGCTAGGATAGGTTAGGTTTGATCAGGCTAAGTTAGACAAGGTGTTGAGAAAGATTGGTAGGAAGAAAGATAGAGAGAGAAAAGAAGTGCATGCTAATTCGTTATAATTAACAAGGTAAATGTGTTTTGTTAGTATATCTGGCCAGGTTAGGTTTGCTTAGGGAAGGTTAGACAAGGTGCAGAAGAAGATTTGTAGAAAGAAAGAAAGAGTGTGAGAAAGATGGAAAGCGTGATTATAATTAACGAGCCGAGCAAACACTATACAGGTGTGAATATAGGTGCGAATGTGAACCCTTATATTTAGCAACATTTACACTTTTTGTACATGTTTATTATTAGCTTATTATTATTAGATTATTATTTGTATTTATTATTTTCCCATCAAAATTTCATTTTATGTATAAAAACCACATTTTAGAGTGTCGAACCCCAACTCATGTGGGATCTTATTAGTAGTAGGGATCACGGAAGTAGAGCCAGAGCTATAACTAGGGTTCTAGGACTACCCCACTATATCTCTTAAATATATTTATTTAAGTCCAAGTTCAAAGTTTAGAAAACGAATAATATAAATGTATACGTTTGAATAAAACAAGGAGCCATATTTATTAATACCAAAAATCATTCGATCTTTCTACTACTACTACTACTACTACTACTACTACTACTACTACTACTACTACTACTACTACCAATGTTATAACTGTTATACGCCCTAATGTGGGAACAGTACCCCACACTGTTCAGAAGATAAAAATTCTTGGTAGTTGAACGGAACTCCTATTTTGCTTGAGGCCACCTTTGCAACCTGTTTGCTTTACTGCTTTAGGGACAACTCAATTCACTTTTTCTTCGGTCTCCAAGCCGGTCGATTCCCAGCACTCTCACTACTGTACATTCTCTTAACCAACCGACTATCATTTATCTTTTCCATATGATCATCTTAATGCACTCTTATTGATTCTTTCATTTACACCTTTCTTCACATCACACAACTCCCTAGCACGTTCATTCTATTAAATCTTATCACACCTAACAAACCCATAAGTTTTTTCATCTGAACAGATTTTACCTTAGATCTATACCTCGTATTACATACCATACTTTCACTACTATACATTAATACAGGTAGCAACATACACCAATGGAAAACCTAAGCGCACTCAAGACTTAGTTCCTTTGTATTCACCAAGAATTTAATTGCACCAGTCACTTTCTTACCATCTACAACTTTCATACTACACTCTGCATCATCAGCTCCCTACATATATCCTAAATACTTTAACTGATACTTTTTCCAATTGCTCATCATCCAACGTGAAGACACCTTGGAATCTCCTCACTTACTATCATAACCTTACTCTTATCTACATTTACTTTCAAACTCCTCTACCAATCCTCTCAAAATCTCTACTGATTCGCCACACAAAACCAAATCATTCGCGAACAATAACATGGCACCCTCCACCCTATTTCATTCTCCATCATTCTAACATCTTCCCCTACCACTCATATCTGTAATTCTTTCATAACCCCATCCATATACAAATTAAATAACCTATTAGACATAACACATCCCTGTTAACAATAAATGTAAATTATATATAAACGGATAGTTACAATATTCTGAAATTACAAACAGAGAAATATTAAAGATAATAAAGAGTATAATATTTTGAAGTTAATAAAATTCTTACCTTAAATTTTATGTAATCAAATGGTTGATCTTGCTTTACTCTTTAAAGCTCAGATATGTTTGGTTTAACTAAAGACGATGCAATTTTTAGCGGATTTGCATGATTATTATTCCTAAATCTAGCACGCAAGCTATTATTATTGGCTAAATTTAATTTGAAAAATAAAAAAAAATTGCTCACTGGAAAGTAGTTGAAAGCAACGATGTAATTTTCAGTTCGTGATTCCTAAGAAGTGAATACCTTTCAGTATCTACGTAGGATTTATATAACTTCAGAATAGGGAAAACTATTAAATTTTGATTTTAATGTATTATCTTATTATAGTTTAACTACTCAAGTTGCAAGAAATGAGGAGCTTCATCTGACTTAACATCAAAAGAAATTTCAAATTTTTGAAGTGTTTGCTAATGATTTTATTAATCTAGAAGCTTCACTTTGAACTGCTCTGAAATATTGAAACTTTCTCTTCACCACTACTCCACCGTTGATTCTACTATCTGCTGTTTCAGTGCTGAAAAATGTGTCATGCAACTTCTCCTCAGTTGAGTCGCAAATATTTGTAGCATTGTTTCAAAGCTCTTCATATTGGCAACAAGAGAAGTAATAAGTTAATTTGGTCTTTGTAATTTCAAATTTAGATAATTTAAGCAACTAGTGTTGTCAACCATAAACACCAATTACGTAAAAAATTTTGGTTCTCTAATTCCATAACGGAATTGCCTTCAACGTCCTTGAAGAGTTTCACTTCACAACTCAGTTCATAAAAGATCTTAAGCATGGATCCTTTGCTTAGCTAAATAATCTCGCAGTAGTGTATAATAAATCACCATAGTCCGCTTCAAAATCTTTCAAAACCTTAAATTCTAAGTTGTTCAACCCTTTATTTTTTATGGAATTACTACATTTTGTTACCATTTTAATTACATTATTCATTCTTAGAGATTGTGCACATAATTGCTGCTGATGAATTAGGCACTGGAACACTATCAAGCTTTTAGAATTCAGTGGACGGTTCTCCAGTTCTTTTTTAATTAAAGCTACAAGTCTTTTCTGATGCCCTACATAGATGATGCACCATTTGTTGCAACCCCGCTAAACTTTTCGTAGGGTAAATCCTACTCTAGTTATTGCTAATTTGACCTCAGAGAAAAAATCTTCACCTGTGGTAGTCGTATATATTCATTTTAAAGCAAGTTAATCTTCCTTTATCACAAAGTATACCAATATTCCACGAACAGATAAAGCTAGTTGTGCTGTATTTGTTATATATGCTGCCTCATCTACAGCTATCGAATTGAAGACAAATTTTGATGCTGCTTGTTTCAAAGATACTTGTTTGCATATCCTATGCCATATTTTCTAAACGGCTAGAAATTAGAAACAGTTCTCCTTGATAAACAAATATTCTTAACGAATCTTACTTTTTCAGGAGTTAATAATATTCTTGCGACAGTAACTATGCACTCCTTAGCAAACTTGCCTTCGATGTGTGGTTTTAGTTTCTTTGCAATAAGCTCACAAATGTTCTTATTGGCATAAGCTCATCAAAATTTCACACTCGCCTTTGTGCAACTGAAGCATTTTCATTATATGGTTTTCTTGAAAAATTTGATTTGCAGTTTGCCACCAAAGATCTTAAGAATCGCCACATTCTCTAAAACGTGTGTCCCATTCTCCTTTTGTTCACTGCTTAATTTAAAAATTTGTGACTTTTAAGATTGTACTTATTATAAAACTGCATAACCAAATCCTTGAAATAAGACATTACACCATACCACACAAACACTTTCCAGTTTACTTCTATAAAAAAAAATATTGTCAAGTTAAAACGAACACAGAACTTTAACCTACAACTTTTTTACTTTTTACTCTTAGCTTTTCCTCACTTGTACATGGACATTAAATTTATACGCTTTATAACTCTGATTTAAACGATTATATAATATAATTACATATTAGTTATATATATATTATACTATATAATCATAATATATATATATATATTATATATATATTATATATATATATATATATATATATATATAAGTATATATATAACTAGTATATATATATATATATTATAAGTATATATATATATATAATAGATATAAGATATTAGATATATTAGATGAAAATTTAATCGAAAAATGAATTTCAGCTAATATAATTCATATATAGTATAGTATATATTAGATATATTATTCTATATTATTATATATATATATTTTTTCTTTGTACTTATTAACTATATATAACTATTAAGAAACTTAATATCATAATATATATAAGATAAGTTAATGACTATATATAATATATATATATATATATTAGTATATATCATATGTAATATATATAGTATATATATATATATATAGTAGATAATACTATAATATCATCATGCTCTTAATAACCACTAATACTTTCCTCAATGTGGAAGCGCGCTTTTATTCAAAGCCAATCCCCAAAAAAAAAAGGTTAGGCCGCTCTTGATTCCTTCTAAGCTATTCGGACCTATTGCCCTAACTTGTTATTCTGAGGCTAAAGGTCTTTGAAACGTCGTCTTAACTCCTCATTTCCGCTATCACAATTCTAAGAATCTCAATTCGTCTTTTCGAGGAATCGTCGTAAGCTTTCGAAGGCCGTTGCGGAGATCCAACTGGTGATTATCCTTTCCCTATCTAACTGGGATTTATGGTCTTCTGCCTTAAGGATCATGGGGAATTCTTGTGTGAGCTACTTGACAGTATCTTGTAAAGCTTTTGAGCAGGGTATGGCATGCGTCGCTACTCTCGAAGCTACCTTCCTTTGGATTCTCTTTCGCTTTGCTTACTCTTGTCTAGTTTCTTTCCGCAGATCGCTGCCATTTTCAGCATCTCTTGTTGATGGAGAAACCTCTTCCTCCTTTCTTATTAATTGTGGATGTTCCTCAGGGTTCTGTTTTATCTCCAACTTATTCCTACTTTTCATCAACGATCTTTTTAGCTGCACTTCTAACTCTGTGTCACTTCTTATGCCGATGACTCAACTCCCATTCTTCCACTCATTTTAATTGTACTCCCTCGTTTGTATATAGAGTTGCCTCTCGTCTACAGCTTTCCGATCCAATTTTGCCGATTTTGGTCGGAATTTCTCAGTGGGGTAACCGTTATCTTTGTGAAGTTCAACTCTTTTGAAAACTCAAACTTCTTCATATTCTCCCCTCTCGTAAAAACACCTGCCCAACTTTCTTTATCCCTTCTTGATGCTCTAATTGGTCGTTACGCGGAAACAACATAACATGTTTCTAGGACCTAAACATAAATAGTGAATTCGTCTGTGCGAGACCTCACATTCAACATCGGTTGCCTAGAAGGCCTCATGAAAAACCAGCTGGGAGTCTGTTCAAGATTGCGTGAATTTTTTTCTTCTGCTCAGTACTCCACAGTTATATAAAGGTCTATTCGCCCCTGCATGGAATACTTGTTCCCACATTTGGGGTGGATCCGGTTCAACCCTCCCTTTTGGATAGAGTTGAAGCTAAGGCTAAGAGACTTATATATAAACTGTCCTATACTCTCTGACTCCCTTGAACCCTTTTTCTCTGCGTCGTGACGTAGGTGCCCTATCTCTTTTCTAGAGGATTACAACGGGAGGTGCTCGCGAGAATTGAACTCTCGCATTCCTCCTCCACCACTGGGTCGCCCTCGTAACACAAGAGGTGGCCTTGTTCTTCTCTATGAAAATTGCGTGGATATTGAAAGACTCAAGGATTCCCTCGTTTGGAGAGTACCTCTTTCTTTTCCCAGCTCACATCTGTTTTTGTGGAAAACTCCTTGCCCGTTCTTTTATTTTTTCCCGGGCAATATTAATCTCCTCTATTTTAAAGTCCCGCGTCTGGCCGCCCACCTGAGAGAATTGGCGTTTAGGCAAGGGTCAGGGTGGGTTTACTTTTCATTTATTTTAATTTTTATTTTTCTTTATGTAATTTTTTTATTTATTTATTTATTTTTTGCCCCCTCCTTTTGAAAAGGGCATTGCCCGTGAGTGGTGGTATCATGTAAAAAAAAAAAAAAAAAAAAAAAAGATGGAAAAAGGATATATATATATATTATTATATAGTATATATAGTATATATATATTATTATATATATATATATATATTATTATATTATATATATATATATATATATATATATATATATATATATATATATATATATATTATAATTATATGGTGTATATATATATATATGATGTTTTTTTGATGTTTTTTTGAAAAAATATCGATTAACGATAAATCGATAGTTTTTTTACTTATCGTGCATCCCTAGCTTGGCACTACTGACAGAGAGAAAATATTTCCTCCTAACCAATGGTTTTGAAGGAACTTTGTCTGCGATGCGGATGAATGGAAGATAGATAATAGCAAGATAGTGAGAATGGTACTGACAGGAGGGAGCCCAGAAGGTGGAAAAAAATATCATTAAGGCAATATCTCCAAGGCGATTAGGGAATACGTAGTAAGGGTCGGCTTATATTAGCTTGCGGTGGGTTTTTTATAAAAGAGAATGATGTTCCTTGGGAAGTAGAGATTTTTTTTTTTTTTTTTTTTTTTTTTTTTTTTTTGTTTTTTAAAATATCGAATCACCAAGAACTACGAATTCAGAGGTTGACTCCTTTATAAGGTAGGTTAATTTATTGTTAGGTAGGTTAAATTTAGTAGTTAGGTTAGGTTGGTTTTGGTTCTCGGTTTAGGATAGGTTAGATTAAGTTATGTCGACCTATATTGTAATGTGTATGCGTTACCCGTAAATGTTTGAAATACGATACAATTTTTTTATTGATTTTCGTTCCTGGAGTGCAACCTCTTATTATATATATATAGCATTATATAAGCGTGAACTAATATAGATTATATATATATTATATATATATATATTATATATATATATATATATACTATCATATATATATATATAATACTATATATCATTATATAAATATATAATATATATAATATATAATATTATATAATATATATATATATATATTATATTAATACTATATATATATATATATATATATATTATATACCATTTAATTTAGCGCCAAATTCACAAAACTTAATGGGCTCCTAAAACTAAGGCAAACTCGTAGGGTAAAAGGAAACCAGAACCAAGATCAGTATCCAATACAAGCACAAGAAAATGCCTCTTACTGAGGCCGATAAAAGGCGGAAGGGCCAGGTAAGAGATATTAATTTTAGGACTTAGGTTCACACATAAATGTTATAAATAGCCTTCTCTCTCTCTCTCTCTCTCTCTCTCTCGGGCTCTCTCTCTCTCCTTCTCTCTCTCTTCTCTCTCTCTCATCTCTCTACTCTCTTCTCTCTCTCTCTCTAAGTAGTGGTTTGAAAGAACATCGGCGTGGCGAACTTCTATTTACTTAAAATTTCAAGTATTTGAAATGTTTTAATTGTTTTTGTTGGTGAAAGATTAACTGGTTAGTTTCATTTTCTTACTGAGTTTAAATTTAAGTTACTGTAATCTTTTGCGTCCGAGATACCCATCACAAAATATCTGAAATGGTTGTAATAAAATTATCATCAACCGGCCGATTGGGTCCCACGGTAAGGTTGGCCGGACCCATCAGTGCCGGTGCGGTGTTAGTTGCGGGTGTAAGTGCTGGTGCGGGTGCGGGTTTGCGTTGCGCCGACACAAAATCCATTGTACCGTTGCGGTTGGCAATTTTATAAAATATTGAAGGTTGGTGCGGTGAGCAAGGTGTCTTTATTGAAACATAGAGGTGCGGTGTGGTGCGCGTTGCGGTGCGGTGCGATGTGGTGCGGCAAATTTCCAGGCGCTCGGGCCAACCTGGTTCCGAGCGTTCCTTGCCCGTGTTAAATAACATTTCCTTAATTTATTCAATTCTTTTACGTTTGTGTTCCTATTTTAAGATCATATATGATTCGCATCCTTCATTTATTAATTCAAAAAATAAATTTATGATGAAGTGTCATGCGGAATTGCAAACCCATTGCAAAAACACACAGAGTGCAGTCTTCATTTATTGAAATTTTTTGCTATATTTTTTGTTTACGTTATTTTATATTGTTTTACATTTCCATTTATCTAGCTTTATATATATATATATATAATTATATAATATATATATAGATTTATATATATATTATATATATATTTATATATATATAATATAGGTATATAATTATAATAATATATATATATAATATATATATAATATATATATACTATCATTATAATATATAATATATATATATACTATATATATATATATATATATATATATATACTTAATATATATATATATATAATATATAAGTATATATGATTAATATATATTAATACTATATATATATATATATATAATATATACCTTATTATATAATATATATATATATATATTATATATATATATATATATATAATATATATATACATATATAATAAGTTATATAAATATATAGTATATATATTTTATAGTATATTAAATATGTATATAGAAAAATGTGATAATAATATAACCTATACTATTTATATATATATTATATAATATAAAGTATAATATATATATATATATATATAGTATATATATATATATAATATAGTATATATATATTATATTATATACTATAATATATATATATATATGATATAGAATACTTAATATATATATATTACATATATATATATATATATATATATAATATGTTGGTAATTATAATATATTATATGACATATATATATATATATACTATATGATACCTAAAATATATATATAGATAACTATATATATATATATTATATATATATATATAGGGTTTATAAAATCTTATTATAATAATTAGATAGTAGAACTAGTAATTTATACTATATATATAGCGTATACGACTATAGAGATATATAATATATTATATATATATGATATACGTAATATATATATATATTAATAATATATATATTATGCTTTTATATATAGTTATAATATATATATATATATATTTATATATAATAGATATATATACTATATATATTATATATATATATAATTATATATATATATATATAAATAATAGTAGCTATATATATATTATAATATATATAATATATAATAGTATATAATATCTGTTTATAGAAGTGGTAGAGGTTGTGTTGATCAAAACGTTACCATTTGAAACAAATGAGTTTGGTAAAAAATATGAGTGGAGATGGAGAGAGAGCGAGAAATAAACCTCTTATTTACGGTTTGATGGATTTGCAATTAATAAAGGAAGCTCTATGGCATTGTGTTAGGATATATTGGTGTTGGTGGTAGGCTTCTGAATGGAAACAAAAGTATGTATGACGATAGTTAAGCTTGTGTAAGAATTAAATGGACCCGAAAGAGATTGGTTTAATATTTATAACGGAGTGAGGCAGGGGTGTGCTATGTCTCTTTGGTTATTTCAGTTGTAATTATGGATCGGGGTCTAGGAAAGACATTAGAGGTGGAGGGTAGGCAAAGGGCATGGTGCAGAATGATGGAGAATGGAAGAGAGTGGAGGGTGCCTAACCTTTTATATGCGGATGATTGGTTCTGTGTGGTGGGTGAATCTAAAGAGAGTTTAAGAGGATTCGGTAGAGAGATTTGGCAGTGTGTGTAATAGGAAAAGGGGGGGGGGGAAAAGGGGGGGCTTTTTAAAAGATAAGATTAAGGTTAGGGTTGTGAGTGGGATAATCCTAGGTGTGAAGGACTAGTTAGATAGTAGAGCCAGGCTTGGAACAAGTGTCTGGAATTTAAATATATTTAGGATAACAGGTGGACTAAATATTGGAATGGATAATGCAGATGTGTAGTAAGAAAGTTTGTGAAAGGATCACAGTAAGGTTGGTTTGGTGCAAATTTAAAATCCTGGTGGATTGTATAAGGGACTAAGTCTTGCGAGCTGCCGCTTGGGCGCTTACATGAAAAGTATGTTGTTACCTGTGTTAATGTGCAGCTTATGTAGTTGAGGACTATTGGTCTGAATTAATGAGTATAAGATCTAAAGTAGCAGTGTGTTCTGAGGGGAACAATTCTTAGGGGCGTATTTAAAATGAGGAATGATGCATTAGAGAGTTTTATTGGTGTGAGAAAGGGGGTAAAATGAGAGATTAAATGAAAGTACGCTGAGGATGGTTTGGTCATGTGGAAAGATGAATGAATAGTTGGCTTGGTTAACGGAAGATAGTGGTGAGGTGTGCTAGGAGTCGACCGGCTGGGAAGACCTAGGAAAAGTGGATTGAGTCAGTAAAGGAAGTTCTGCTGGATGGAATTTGAGGTCAGGTTAAAGGTAAAATTGGCCTGAACGAGGAGAATGTGAGGTTTGGCACGAGGCGAGAGATAAGTGTTGCCATATAAAGGAGTTTAATTGGCGGGCGCGTGTGATGAGAGGATTGTTGGGTTGTGGCAGAACCTGGGCCAGGGGATGCAACCTATTTGTTACGTGACGAGAATGACCTGGGTTAGTGAGGCGGGTCCGTCGCGCATCCGGCTTGAATCTCTAGGGTAGATTATTCTGACCTTGGTACGCGAAATTTCTTCACTAAAAGGTACTGGAAAGGGGCGGGAAGGCTGGGATCTTTTCGATCTTTGTATCATATTTCTTCGACTACTTTTCTGTTTCCAGTGCATGGTACGTACTTTACCCGCAGTCTTGGCGGAAGAAGTGGGTGAAGGACGGTGAAAATATTATATATATATATATATATATATATATATTATATATATATTTATATATATAGATACTATATATATATATATATCATATATATCTATATATTATATATATAGTTAATATATATATTATATATATATAATATTATTATTATATATATATATAATATATATATATATATTATATATGTATATACTATATATATTATATATATATATATATATATATATATATATATAATTTATATATAT
>JABUQX010126797.1:45000-47465 GCA_015478945.1 Trachelipus rathkii | reverse complement strand
CTACAGAATTGGTGACTACAACTTGTGAAGTGGAGGAGAAAAGAAATAACTCTCCCAGCACTCCTGCCACTTCATATATATATATATATATATATATATATATATATATATATATATATTTATATATATATATATATATATATATATATATATATTTATATATATATATATATATATATATATATATATATATATATATATATATATATATATATATATATATATATATATATATATATATATATACTATATATATAACACGTAAATCACCACAGTTTAGTTTTATATAAGGAAATATTTCCTCCTGTGACAGTTTCTCTCTGAGGAAAAATGCCAAAAACTTTTTCCTTTTTAATTCCAAATGAATAGTTTTAAATCATGATTTCTATTAAAATGGATAAACTTTTTTTTTTAAATTAAATATTCAAAATTCACATATCTTTAAGTTGGAAATAACAATGGTGCTACTTCAGGCATAACCCTTTAGCTTTTTATATATATAGACCCTATATATATATATATATATATATATATATATATATATATATACTCTATATTTATATAATATAATAATAGATATATAGTTACTATTTATTTATATATATATATATATATATATATATGTATATATATATATATATATATATATATATATATATAATATATATATATATATATATATATATATATATATATATATATACTCTATATATATATATATATATATATATATATATATATATATATATATATATATATATTTATAATATAATATATATATATATATATATATATATATATATATATATATATATATATATATATATATATATATATATATATATATATATATATATATATATATATATATATATATATGTATTTATATATATATATATATTGTTATTTAATTGTTTAAATTTATATTCGCTAAATTTTGTATGTAAATAATCATTTAACTGATTAAGTTAATTAATTAATTAATTAATTAATTAATAACCTAATTAAATTAATTTAATGGCAAATTGATTAGTTAAATTTTTTAATTTAATTAGTTATTTAAACTAATTCCAATAAATCAATTAGTTTATTAATTATATACTTAAGTAATAAATTAATTAATTAAATCAGTTCCCTAATTAATTAATTAATTTAAAAAGTATACAAACTATATAATTAAAAAAATATCAAATTATTTTCAGGTCATATATTAAAAATATTCTATTTCCTTCTTGTATATATATATAGGGAAGAACTTGCTAAGTTGGTGGCTTCTTTTGTGAGCAAGCACCCTATATAAGAGGATGGTAATTTAGAAATCCATATTTGAAATGATGTTTTTATTCAACATAAGTAATAAAGATATTCAATAAAAGTAAAGTAATAAAAGTCCCTTCTGTTGAGATACTCTCTTCTTAGGCGAATTGGTAGTCACAGCCCTTTCCAGCGCGTTTTCCACCCTATTTTTGTGCGAGGATTTGTGTTTGTGATTGAAATTCGAGTCGCAGCCTTTTCCTTGAAATTTACCTCTCTTGCCGGGAGGATTTCTGGAGAGAGTATCTTGAGTGAGATTTTCTTTTGATTCTTAATAATTTGATCTGACTGACTGAAGAGTATCTCAAACGGAAGAGTTTATATATTGTTTCATTTCGACTTATGCTAAAATTTTGCTCGCGCAAATCTTAGCATAAGTACGAACATAAATTAAAATTTTTACAAAGTTAATGGAGTGCTACATTACTTCCTGCGCTAAACACGGAGTGAGAAAGTATGTTATAATAATTATACAAGAAATAATAACTAAAATACATAGTTATACTTTCAAATGCAAACATATCTAATTATGTCCGAAGACATAAGTAGACATATAAACATTTGAAGGCAAAAATAATATACAAGAAATGTAAATATTCAAATACGAGCATAACTGGTTACATCCGAAGATCTAAACATATATACAAATATTTGAATACATAAAAATACAATGTTATATATACAGAAAATAAAAGGGGCATTTAAACATAAGCATATTTGGTTATCCGTTAGATATAAACAAACATATAGCATTTTAAATAAAAAATATTTATACATAATTATGGATATGAAACAATTAAATTATTCACAAGTTAATTAAATAGGCCACATCGATCGAACCGTTGAATCCAGGGAAGGTCTTAGTATAAGGCGTTTCTAATGTATCCATGATTTGATCAATGCGCACGTAAATAGTTTTCAAAGCTGTAGTTACGAGAGAAACATTGCTTGACATATGTAGAGACGAAGTTGCTTGAAATGTAGGTCACTATTTGAAATTTCTTCGCTACATAAAGGGAGCGGTCTGTTTAATTTAAATTCGAAGGAATCAGTTCGTAGTGGAATCAAAATGACGATTTCTTGCTGATAACTTAAAATGATGAAAATCCATACCGTAGGAAGTTACATAGGTATAGGCGGTTGCTTGAAAT
>JABUQX010126797.1:30000-37500 GCA_015478945.1 Trachelipus rathkii | reverse complement strand
AATGTACCCATTCTGTACCACAGCCAATGGTAACACCACCCGCCGATACAAAGTACTAATTTCAATTTCTACTGCCATGTTACACTCGACAATACCTGTAGTGACTCCATTAAGTGTCAAATTTATTGACCATTTCCTTCGAATATGCCCGAAATTCTCCAGGTCTTGAACTACACCTTCTTGTATCAGACTTATGACTGCACCTGTATCTAAAAACGCACACTTGCGTACCTCACCAATACAAACCTCCTGCCAAGCTACACCTCCCAATACATGGTTGCAACTTAACCGTGATATATGACACCTCTCCCGCATCATCAAGTTTATGTCCAGACCTTCATCTTACCATATTGCATCAAATTGTTACCAGGATCCTCACTTAACTCATTTTCGAAATCCTCTACTTTCTCTTCCTCCAACTGTAACTCTTCCTGAGATGGGAGTTCATCAACCATGATGTTTCTATTATTACTATTAAACGTTCCGTCGTTTCTTAAAGGATTAAAATGTGTACCACCAAGCACCTGTATGTGTACACTTTTAAGATTTTCTTTCTTTCCCACTTTGGGACCTAAGTACACCACCGAGCAACATGTACCATGATGCAACCAGATCTTCAACTTAAACATGTCACTTGCCACTAACAACACTTCTGGTACCGGTTCTCTACCAGGCATTCTCAATGCCTTCAAATACTTCAACGACTTCTGTTTCTTCTCTACACCATACAACTTCCGTTCTTCTATGAGTGTATCCATCAATGTCTCTCTTAACACTTTGTGATCTTGTACGGTACCCTGTACCTGCACATCCTCCAAAACAGCCTTTAAACTAATAAATAAGGAGTCCGCTCCACCGGGAACTAATTTCATTATGGTTAACCCTCCAGGAAGGGCATATGGATCAGCTGGTTCTTCATCCCGATCTTCACTTCTATGGCACCTGGACCAAGTGTCCGCAAAAATATTATCTTTACCCGGATAGTACCGCACCTCGAAACTGTACTCACTTAGATCGTCTAATACCCGTGCCAGTTTACTATCAATCAGCTTCATAGTATGTAAATATACCAGAGGTCGGTGGTCGGTATATAAAATAAAATTCTGACCTAACAAAAATGATCTAAAACTTTTCACCCCCACCTGATTGCAAGAAGTTCTCTTTCGATAGTTGAGGCTCTCCTCTCACAAGAATTGAATGAATGTGAATTAAAAGCAATCACCCTTCTCTCACCTCCTTGTTCCTGGCACAGCCCAGCTCCCATACCAAATCCACTGGCGTCCACAAATAACTCTAACTGTTTGGCCTCTGGTGAAAAATTCGGAAACGCCAACTCCACCGATTCCTTCATTCTTTCTTTTAAGTCCATAAACGCCTTTGTTCTCTCATCCGTCCACTCTATTGGATCCTTCCTTTTACCACCAGTTAATGCACTAAGAGGTGCCGCTACCTCTGAACAGTTTCTTATAAACTTCCGCTGAAAGTTTATCATACCTAAGTATCTCCTCAATTCTCCGATGTTACTTGGTTTTTCTAGTTTGTCAATTTGGGCCATAAATTCTGGGAGCTTCCTAATACCTGTACGACCAATAATATGGCCCAAAAACTGTACCTCTTTTTGCACCCAATTACACTTACTAACTTTCACCTTCACGTTAGTTTCACAAAACCGCTGCAGTACCTGTTCTATTAACACCAGATGTTCCTTAAACTCTCCTGAAATCAATAATACATCGTCAACATATACCACCACTCTATCTTTACTGAACCCCGAAAGTATTCTCTGCATTTCCCGTTGGAATGCCGCAGGTCCGTTTTTCAAGCCAAAGCTTAACCTTTTAAAACGGTACTGCCCACTGACAGTCGAAAAAGCTGTAAAATTTCTACTACCCTCCTCCAAGTTCATCTGGTAGTAACCTTTTACTAAATCCAAACTTGTAAAATACTGAGCACCGTGACAACCAAAAACTGTTTCTGTGATGTTCGCCATGGGAAACCTGTCCGCCTCCGTCACCTTGTTAAGCCTCCTATAGTCGACACACAGTCTGAGTGTCCCATCTTTCTTTCGTATTGGTACTACCGGTGAGCTCCACTCTGCAGCACACGGCTCCACTATATCTCGTAAACACAACTCCTTTACCTGATGTTCAATTTCTTCATTTGTTCTCTGATCAAACCTCCTGGCCCGTTGATATATAGGGGTATAATCGTGAAGTTTGATCCTATACGGTGTCATTGATGTCTCACTGACATCCGCGTCACTTCTACTAAATACTTTACGTTGTCTCCACAGTACCTCTAAAATCTGTTCAATCTGTCCTGGTGACAGTTCTTCCATAAATTTTATCTCGGTCTTCAATTTCTCCTTCGTCCACTCCTGTTCATTACTAGATGGACCCGACAACTCTTGCACTGTGGTGTTTACGGTACATACACTGGTTTCATAACTTCTCAACCTGTCTTCATCTACTACTAAATGTGCTGTACCTACTTGCTCACCTTTACCTAATTTTAACTGACCCGGTGTTAACTTCTTTAACAATACTGTACCTCCTTTCTCTACCCACTTCACCAACCCTGGTATGATTTTAAATCGTTTGTTGTAACCTTTTTTACCACCTTCTACACCTTCCAGTAACAACTCTTCTGGCTTTGTACTGTACCATCCATCATGATTCCTTGGTTTTATCTGTTTAGATCTCCATTCTACCTTAACTGCCTC
This sequence comes from Trachelipus rathkii, assembly GCA_015478945.1. Classification (NCBI taxonomy): domain Eukaryota; kingdom Metazoa; phylum Arthropoda; class Malacostraca; order Isopoda; family Trachelipodidae; genus Trachelipus; species Trachelipus rathkii. The sequence continues at coordinate 34,778 of JABUQX010126797.1, read as the reverse complement.
CCAATCATCCTTCTTAAGTACTGTTTCCTCTACCATATACACAGGCACGGAGGTTACCACCCTTATACAGTCTTTTGATCCATCCATCAAATACACCTGCTCTTTAACACCATTATCACCATACCTCTTAAATGATCCGTCTACAGTATTAAGTTTAATATTATTCTTTACTAGAAACGGCATCCCTAATATCACACCCTCCTTCAACTTTTTAACCACTATGAAATCCGACTGACCATAGCTGATTTCATCAATAGTGATTCTCAACGTTGCGGTGCGATGTGAATCTAAACAAAGCTGTGGGTCACCCACACCTCTTAACCTCATCACCTTATTCAGTACTACCGGATTTGAGATCCTTGAAAGTTCACTTTCTCCGATCAAACAATATTGGGCTCCTGAATCCACTGTCGAAATCATCTCCACACCATCAAGTTTTATCATCACCCTCAACAACGGTGCCATTTTTAAACTTTCAGGACCCGTGACCTGCATATTACCTGTAGTATGATACACTCCTGTTGTTATGTCTGTTGTAACCATACTTCGTACCTTTTGTATCCGCTGAGGCAATGGACCAAGTACTCCTTCATCTTGGCTCATCACAAACTCTCTTGCCTCAGGGTTCGGCACCCACCCACCTTGACTAACCGGGATATTTTGTGGACACATTATGCTGGGGGTTGGCTCCGACACGTCCCGGGCAATGGCGGAGCAGGTTCGTTTCCCGAACCTGGTGGTTTGTTCTTCTTCCACTCATCAAATTCCTTCTTCAACGGACAAGCTTGTCCCCAATGTCCAACCTCTCCACAAAAGAAACACTTCTTTTCCACTGTTCTTGGAACACCTTGTTCTTGCTCCCCATTGTCATTTCGACGCTGAAACCCGTACCCCATCCTTGCTCCACAATCCATAAGCTTATGCTCATTACTGCCACATCCTAGGCACCACCCTCTGAACCTCCAACAGTCTCTTTTTAAGTGACCCACCTTGTCACAATGATGGCACCTTATTCTCTGCCCACTGTATGACCTACTACTCCTTCTACTATACTCCCTTGGTGCATCGTTCCGTTGCGGTGCCGGTCTCCCATAACGGACCTGGTCCGCATATGTCCTCCTCTGGTTGCCTTCTTGTTGGATGGCTGCCCATATAGGAATAGCTTCAGCTTCTGGTTCCGATTGATCTTCTAGTTCATCTTCTTCTTGGGCCCAACTCACCATATCCTTCCACCGTACCTTCATACTCTCCTTCTCACTTCCCATCCGTAACTTAAACCTTCTGGCTACTTTTTTAGGCAGGCAGTTCACGAACTGCTTCTTCAGGATTCCGGTATCCCTCTGATCTTCTTCTGTTGCTGCCTCATATGTTGTCTGCATGCGCAGAGCAAACTCGGCGATCTTTTCATTTTTTCTCATCTCCATCTTCCAAAATTCCTTCTGAAGATCCATCACCTCACTATCTTTCTCCTCTTTACACCAGCTACGCAGCCTTGATACGATGGTTACATACTTCACTTTCGCTCTGTATATACTGTAGTATGTTCTAAGGGGGCCACCCTCCAAAAAGCTCCTCAATTCAACAGCCCACCGCTGCTTGTCCCTTCCAAGCTGTTCTTTCGCGTACCTCTCAAAGTCTTCAATGAAGGCATCGAAGGTCTGTACTTTATCTCGTCCATACTTTAAAGGTTTTACCGCTTTTGTGTTAGCTCTACTGTATGTACGCATCACCTCCAATAATTCACCGGCCAAAATGATGAGCACTCTGTTAACTGCCATACCGGGTTCCATACCCGATTCTTCTAGTTCCACCAATCTCTTTAGCCACAACTTACCACCTTTATCTAACTCACTGTCACCTTCTGACTCTGCTTCTGTCACCGAACTGTCATCTACCGTATACTTTCTCACATGTCTCCTTCTTTTGTTCCTCCTCTTCTTCTTCTTGCCACCACCTTCACTTTCAGTTTCACTTCTATTATCAAAAATGTTATCATCGTCCTCTTCCCTATACCTCAGTGCATACTGTACTTTTGGTTTTATCCTACCTATCTCCTTCTTTCTTACTGAATGTTCCACATTTGGCTTTTCTTTTCTTTTGTCACCCTGTTGCTGTACCGTACTATTGTTCACCTCAACCTGTTGCTCTATACCAGGGTTTCCTATCTTTGTTTCTAGAGCCTGTGAACATCCATCCAATACTGCTTTTACACTACCTAAATCTAAATCCTCTGCCTCTGCTATTAACACCTGTTGTAATTCATTTAATAGAGCCATTGCTCTTAATCCTCCTTTGGCACCTCCATCATTTTCTTTGTCAGTACCCACCATACTGCTTCTCTTTACTATATCAATTTATACAGATGAACAATACACGATAAAAAAAAATTTATCAAAATTTTTTTTTTTTTTATCAGTGTGTGTGTGTAAATCCCCACACCCAAATGTAAATTCGAAAATGTATATTATATAATAAATCAATTGGGTACCACTGTATGTGTGTACCATAAACGAATATATACACCACTCCCACACCCAAATAGTAGCAAAAAAAAAAAAAAATTTTTTTTTTTTCAAATGTACGAAAAATATCCAAAAAATAATCAGTTGGGTACCACTGTGTATGTGGGTACCTTAAAATCAAACGTGTAAATAAAATAAATAAATAAATAAACTTCACACTTGATATCAAAGAGCTTCAAATTCAAAAGCTCAATACCACTAAATAAAATTCAATTCAAAAAATAAATAAATGATTTAAATAAATAGTTCTAGGAGCCTCAATAAATTTCAAACGAAAATAAAAAATTTAAAGGCTCCGGACAATATAAAAGCTCCACCAATATTCAAAACTATAGTAGCTTCACACACTATGAGAGCTCCCCAAAATCTTGAAGTCCCAGAGCTCCGCAAAAATGCACAGCTCCACAAACGAAATGTGAGAGCTCCACAAAATTATAATAGCTCCACACTAAATCCTGAAATGTAAGAGCTCCGAAAACTATGAGCTCCACAACAAAAAAATATCAAGTTCCACGCAAAAATTTCGAAATAAGGAGCACAACAAAATATATATAACAGTTGCTACATAAAAGAATATTGAAAAAGGCACTTTCAAACTTAATATATTCTTCAAGATATCAAGTCTTTGTTGATTACTTTTTACGAGAGATGAAAGAGAGAAAAAAAAAAAAAAAATAAAAATTCGCCAACATAAAAAAAAGTTTTGGCAACTCAAAAAAATTTTTTTTCTCTACTTACAGTTTTTGTAGATTCCACACCTATGCTCTCTCACTATACCTGGTATGCCGAACCCACCACTTGAAGACGCCAAACGAGCCACCAAAATATGTTGCCGGCCCACCACAACGTGCTGACGGAGGGTATACTGAGCCAAGGCAAGGGTCCACGTCTCTAATAGGGGTTCAGAGAAAGAAACACCAGATAAATATTTTCATTATTATGACAAGCCAGAAAATATCAGTATACCTATATATATAGATCCTCACTAACCTAACTAACTAATTAAACCTACATATATATAAATCCCCAAAATATTATCATTATATTTACACAACTATAAATTTATAAGTTTATCACTATATACAAGTCAATGTTTCTTGAAATAAATAACAATATAAGTACTCAAGGAATCTGCTTATTACGTAACTTTGAGTGTTAGATCCCGTAGATCCTCAACTCGGACCATAAACACCGGTGGCTTCAATGTCGGTGTTCCACACCTCAACCTGGACTAACTGTCGGATGGTAGTGAGTGCTACGGCGGCACCCTCAAATTCTTCGGTGTTATAGGGAGTGCTATACCGGCACCCTCCGATTCTTCGGTATTATAGGGAGTGCTATACCGGCACCCTCCAAGTCTTCTTTACTATAGGGAGTGCTATATCGGCACCCTCCAATTCCTCTTTATTATAGGGAGTGCTATATCGGCACCCTCCGATTCTTCTTTTGTGGTGTTCACACCGCCGGAGCTCCACCAATAACTCTGGAGCCGCTACACTCGCCTCCACCAATAACACAGGATCCGCACACCAGCTTTACACCAGGTCCACAGGTTTGCACCAGGTCTCCAATCGGCCCTTAAACAAAAAAATACCTATATATATATACATTCTAATACGTACATTATTAATAATAAATAATCATAATAATGATGAAACCAATAACGACAACAATAATAATAATAATAATAATAATAATAATAATAATAATAATAATAATAATAATAATAATAATAATAATAATAATAATAATAATAATAATAATAATAATAATAATAATAATAATAATAATAATAATAAATACTATTAATTAAAACCCTAACCTAATAAATATTACACACTTTTACTGCGACATTCACACACTCTATCATACTAGCAAATATACAAGTAAAACAATAATAATAATAATAATAATAATAATAAAAATAATAATAATAATAATAATAATAATAATAATAATAATAATAATAATAATAATAATAATAATAATAATAATAATAATAATAATAATAATAATAATAATAATAATAATAATAATAATAATAATAATAATATATTTATTCTGCACCTTGCTTCTCACCTACGTCTTTCCAAACTTTAAGGGGAGACTTCATAACTAGACCCCCTACTTTTTGAAGGCAAAATCAAAATTTTCACATTTTTTTTATTATCTAAATTAGTAGAAAAATTCCTCCTGAACATCATGGTGTAATTATTTTTTAAAAATTCTAAATAGTTTTTAGATACAGAAATTTAT
>JABUQX010126797.1:17500-25000 GCA_015478945.1 Trachelipus rathkii | reverse complement strand
AGACAAAAACATTTCACTCGCCAGGACTCGAACCACCGACAACAGCGTCGCCGTTAGACCTTAATGTACAGGAGGCTCTAAAACTAGTCCAATCCGCCTTCCCAAAAATAAGGCATCTTGGAAGTTTTCAAATATTCTGCTTCGATATCACTGCTTTGGAAACTCGATACTTATTTAAATTCAAGAAGGGTGATTGAAACCCCTACTGGGGCTACACGGCATTCTGGGGTGCTCCTGGGTTACAGGAGCAACCGACCATAGTCAAAGAACGCCGACATGCGCACAACATGCTTGTTGCCACAAATTTGCAATAATAAGACGAAAAAAATTTACTCACGCCAGGACTCGAACCATCGACAACAGCGTCGCCGTTAGACAATGTACAGTAGGCTCTACCACTAGCCCAATCCCAAAAAATAAGTCATCTTGGAAGTTTTCAAATCTCCTGCTTTGATATCACCGCTTTGAAACTCAATGCTTATTTAAATCACAGAAAGGTGGTTGGAACCCCTTCTGGGGCTACGCGGCATCAGGGGTACTCATGGGTTACAGGAGCAACCTACCAAAGTCAAGGAACGCCGAGAAACGCAGAAAATGTTTGTTGCCGCAAATTAGCAATAATAAGACGAAAAAAATTTCACTCGTGCCAGGACTTGAACCATCGACAACAGCGTCGCCGTTAGACAATGTTCAGGAAGCTCTACCACTAGTCTGATCCGCCTCCCCCAAAAAAGAAGGCATCTCGGAAATTTTCAAATCTACTGATTCGATATCACTGCTTTGAAACTCGCTACTTATTTAAATCTACGGAAGGGTGGTTTGAGACCCTTTCTGGGAGCTCTACGGCATTCATTAGGGGTGCTCATGGTTTTACAGGAGCAGCAGACCAAGAATCAAGGATCGACGACATGCGCACAACATGCTTGTTACGACAAATTTGCAATAATAAGACGAAAAAAATTTCACTCGTGCCAGGATTCGAATCATCGACAACAGCGTCGCCGTTAGACAATGTTCAGGAGGCTCTGCCACTAGCCGATCCGCCTTCCCTAAAAGGAAGGCATCTCGGAAGTTTTCAAATCTCCTGCTTCGATATCACTGTTTTGAAACTCGATACTTATTTAAATCCACAGAAGGGTGGTTGGAACCCCTTCTGGGGCTACTCGGCATTCTTCAGGGGTGCTCATGGATTACAGAAGCAACAGACCAAGTCAAGGATCGACGACATGCGCACAACTTGCTTGTTACGACAAATTTGCAATAATAAGACGAAAAAAAATTTCACTCGCGCCAGGACTTGAACCATCGACAACAGCGTCGCCGTTAGACAATGTACAGTAGGCTCTACCACTAGTCCGATCCGCCTCCCCAAAAAAGAAGGCATCACGAAACAGTTTTCAAGTCACCTACTTCGACATCACTGTTTTGAACTCTGAATATATTTATATAAATAAAAGGTTTGCTGAGAACACATATATATATATATATATATATATATATATATATATATATATATATATATATATATATATATATATATATATATATATATATATATATATATATATATATATATATATATATATATATATGAGAATAATTTTTTTTTTTTTTGCCGTCTAAAAAATGAAAAAAATTTCAAATGTTTATTTGTGTTTTTCTAGCATTTCATTTTTTCCTTACATGAGATATAAAAAAAATTCATTAAAAAAAAACGAACAGATTTTTTTTCTTCAAATTTGGTACCAAGCTCACATATAAACGTGTAAACAAACTGACGTTGATATTAAATGTTTTGGTAGAGCGTAAAGAGGTGGTCTCAACCATGGTTGACTATTCTCTGTTCAAAAATTTTGAAAGTACTTTCAGAGTGTAAAAAAAAATTTTTAAAAAACAAATTTTCAAATAAGGTTTCTAAATAAAATTTATTGCCACACTAAATTGGAGTATTTTAGTCCAAAAACAATTGAAATATCTTGAAAATAAAGATTTTATGGCAGTTTTTGTGGAAATTCCCAAAAAAAAAATTCCTCTCTTCACCCTAAAACTGTTCAAAAACGAACAGTTTTTTGTTTTTTTTCAAAAAATTAAAGATATCATAGTTGTTCATCAAAAAAACATTTACTTTTATCGGTTTGGAATAGTTGAGGTTTTGCTATGAAGTCTCCCCTTAATACCTAATTTCAGCAACCATTTTATGCTTCATCATTACGCAACCTTGATTCTAATTTCCTATCACTCGTTTATCAATAAATCGCACGTTCGAAACTCTCAAAACTATATTTTCATTAAAGAATCCAACAAAGTTACCTTTTAATGTCTAAAATGTTTACGTACATAACCTAACTCAACTGACCCAAATATTATATCAGTTTACTTTACCCAAAATGCCCCAACAATCATATCAACCTATTTTACAACTAATGTTACGTTTATAAAGACACCATATTTTACTAGCAGATTGCGTTAACGCAACCTAACTTATATATCCATAATACAAATATTGTACCTGCTCAACTTTACTCACCTAAATATTTCACTTTCTGAACCTAACGCAACCTAACTTACATTTCCTATAAAAATTCTCCGTATTAAATTTAAGACTCAACCTCTTTTATTGCTCTCAAATATATTATCGAAACAGACATTATTTCCTTACTCCAAATTGACACTTTAATATTCAAACCCAACTCTATATTTTCGATGCCAACTTTACACAAATTCTGATGAAAAGTACAATTGAATCTCACTGATATTTACATTCTTTAAATTTTTCAAGTATCAAATTTTACTATTATAGAAATTTACTATACACAAGTTATAATTTTAAATATACGCAATTCAACTTAACTTACCCGATTTTCACGGGACACGAAACTTCTAAGATGGTTACCACTGAAACCTCTTCGCAGCAACAATAACACTTTCTTTGTTAACCATACACTTTTTGTTAACAATTCCTTTCACGATGACAACTTTTATGACAAAATCCAATTTAAGAACTACTTGAACTTCCTTTGAAGACTTGTTGCTCACAAAACCATCCAAGAATAAATATCTTTTTTCGCTCACGAAATCCTTCGTATATGATTTTGCATTTGAGGATTTAGTTGGTTTAAGAATCAATCTGGCATACGAACCAACTGTCATACTATATATATTTATATATATATATATATATATATATATATATATATATATATATATATATATATATTTTTTCTTTATTATTAGATATATATATATATATATATATATATATATATATATATATATATATACTATATATATATATATATATATATATATATATATATATATATAGTTTATTGCCAACGAACCTCTATCTCATGAATTTGGGGAGTTAATTACCTACCGAAGTAGGAGCTTTAATTAGAGGAAATTTTACTACATGTATTTCCTGACCAAGTGAATTATAATGCAAAGCTTATCTAAGGTTGAGACCAAGCCCTGCTCTTAACTCAACTGTTTTGAAATTCTAGCCACCGTGGACGTAGTTTCGAATCCAGTTGGGAGGACCGAACCTCTTTTGCTAGAAGGATGAGAGAGAGCGCAACTTTATTTATATTATAATAGATTGTTCTCTTGAATGTGTATGCTATGTTTTTAGTGATGTGTGAGTATTGAGATTAGTGTAATTCACTATGGCCCAGCGGTCTCCAAACTTTTTTGATCGCGTACACCTAAGATGAAAATAAATATAAGTTGTACCCCCTATAGGCCCATATAATATAATATAATATAATATAATATAATATAAAATCATATCATATCATATCATATCATATCATATCATATCATATCATATAATATAATATAATATAATATAATATAATATAATATAATATAATATAATATAATATAATATAATATAATATAATATAATATAATACAATATAATATAATATAATCATAATGATGATACCATCGCTAGTGATCGTGACCCTACTTCTTTGGCATACCCCCAAGTATCACTTTGAGTACCCCCTGGGGTACGCCTACCCCACTTTGGAGACCACTACATTATGCAGTAAACTGTAACTAAGTATTTCAGCAAATAATCTACTAACGACAATTTTTGTGAGTTCGTTCAGATAGCCGGATCGAGACTCGATGAGGTGAGTTGCTATCTAAAAGGACTCACTTTTATCCACTGAGCTACCTTGAACTCATATATATATATATATATATATATATATATATATATATATATATATATATATATATATATATATATATATAACATATATATATATTAATATATAGATATATATGCTCTTCAACACCTTTGCTTATAATAGCCAGCCATATATATATAACCAGCATAACAACCATAATATCTTTCTTCAACTGTAATAAATATATATATATATATGGCAATATCATCAACACAACAACAACAACTACACTAGCAATATATAGCAATTATTAATCTTATTGTATATATATATATATATATATATATATATATATATATATATATATAGTATATATCCATATATAATATATATATATATAGGTACTTTCCTAATACACATGCTGTTGATAAAATCAATTTTTAAAAGTCAGAATATTTATACGCTAAAGCAATTTGGCATACCTCAAAACATACTAGACAACACCGAGCTCGGCTTCATAGCTCCAGAAACAAAAATGTTGTATAGGTGCATTAGAAAAGGGGGGTAGGGTAATATCTAATACTAAAGCCGTTTTCGTTTTAGCATTTTGTCTTACGCTCGATAAGACAAAATCTTACGCATTTTAAGAACGGTTTCGTGCCAAAACGACCGCGAATTCTCAGAAACTTGTTTACATGGAATCAGCTGTTGTGTAGAAGTAGAAACACTTATGATGAACTTCAAGGATTTGGAGGGTATAAAAAGGAAGAATAATGATGATGTTTCAGAATATTTTACTTTTTTGGAGACTAATAAAAAAAAATGGAGGAGAGATTATTGCCCTTTCTTCCTTACTCTTAAGGTAATTTTTCAGTGTTTGTAATATATATATATATATATATATATATATATATATATATATATATATATATATATATATATATATATATATATATATATATATATATATATATATATATATATATATATATATATATATATATTTTATATATATAAAAAAATATTAATAATATATATATAAAAATATTTATATATATATATAAATATATATAATATATATATAATAAATCTATACAAATATATTAACTACAATAACAACAATGAAATAATATAGAATGTATAAAAATCAAAATATATATATATATATATATATATATGTATGTATACTACGATATTGAAAACATAAAATAATGTTCCATGATGTACCAAAAAAAAAAAATAATGAAAAGTGCATCATTGTAACATCTTTTCATTAAAAATCGCAAAGCTGAAAATTAAACGGGCCTACCACGTAGTGAAAACATTATCATTGCATTTTTTTATGAATATTTAAAAGGAGAATTAAAATTGTGAATACCACACAAATATTTGACACAATCTCATTACTCTTAAAGTCATTAATAAAAAAAATTGATTCCATTGTAAAAAAAATAAAAGGAAAAAAAATTTCATGACTGCTTTCTGCCACCATTTCCTTTGTTTACATTTTTCGTAAGAAAAATTATTATTTCGGTAAGATAGGGAAATAGCAATCTTACGGAATTTGTCAAAATTCTTACGTTTGGTGAGAATATTGACCAATTTTTCGGAAAATTTGACAAAACGAACGCAAACTTGAGAACGTTCTTATTTTTCGTAAGAATATTGCCAAAACGATAACGGCTTATAAGGTGCCAGATGTTCGACGAAAGAATGTAAATAAAATTTACTGAAATATGCTAAGTACTTATAGTACTAAGTGGATATGTTATATATAAGTGGATATATTATATATAAGTGATATATGTTTCGACCGTTGTTGAGTGTGGACGCAGTGGAAACCAGAGGAGAAGCGGAAAATAGAAGGGCCAGAAGAGAGTTATTGGAAAGATGGATTAGTCTGAAGTGATTTATTGAAGAAATGAAATAGTCTGAATAATAATCTACGCAAGAAGTGCTTTGGCAATATTTTTGAGAAGAGAGAGAGAGAGAGAGAGAGAGAGAGAGAGAGAGAGAGAGAGAGAGAGAGAGAGAGAGAGAGAGAGAGAGCTTTTGTTTCAAGGTAGCTGCAACAACTTGAAAGGAAAAAAATGCGATTCGGGATTTTAAAAATGTAAAATTTTAAACATTTAAATTTTATTTCATTTGTAATCTGGGTTCGAGGAGCTTCAAAATTTTAAAATCATTTCTTTTAGCAATTTCGGAATATGAATTATTAAATACAGAAAATAAAATTATAATGAAGAAATTAAAATAATGGATTGTAGAAGGTGAAGCTGCGTTTTTCAAGACAATCGTTGAGTCCTATGAAGAAAATTTTTCAAATTCTCTTCCACTGGTGGCAAGGGTCCGGAATTCCCCTTCTATCACATTAATCTTTTCGTGAATGGTGATATAGCGTATACCATATTAATAATAATAGTGATAGTGGTGATAATGATAATAATGTTAATAATAAGTGAATAGTGGTGAATAATTTAAAATACAGTGAATATAGTGTATAGCGTAATAATATTAATTAAAAAGTGTATAGCAAAAATAATTTAAAATACAGTGAATATAGTGTATAGCGTAATAATATTAATTAAAAAGTGTATAGCATAATAATAATAATAATATTTAAATATAGTAAATAGTAGAGATTATTAGTGAAATAAAATGTAAAAAATTTGTTAAATATAGTGTTTGGCACAATAGTAATAATAATGATAGTAATAATTGTATATGTATGTATATTTATATATGTATTTTTATGTGTATGTACGTATGTATTTGTATATGTATATATGTATTTTTTTTAATATTTTATATTTATTTATTTAAAAAGCGCCCGGTAGCTCAGTGTTAGAGCACTCACCAAACAAAGTGAGGGTCCCAGGTTCGCAACTGGTCGGGTGGGAGAATGTGAGCAATTCTCTCCTTAGGCTTTGCTTCGTCCTGCTCGGACGTTAATCGAGTACACCCCCTCCTAGATTAGGGCTCTGCCCGTGAGCGGTGGTGTTTATCTTCTGTGAAAAAAAAACTTAACTAGTAAGTACTGTAATACGCTAATAATTTTAGGATTAATAATTATGCTGGGCAGAAATACTTATATTTACGTGGAATCTATTCTCTTCCTTACCCCTCTGACCAGTGAGTTACGGATAAATAATTAAATATTCATATCAAACTAATTACTATTTTATATTTTGCAATTATCGTTCGTGTTTATTAACAGCAAAAGAGTATTGAGTTTTCTTTACTTGCTTAGAGAATTTAAAAGAGAATTTTAAAAGAAAACTTAAACCATTGAATTCTTTAAATTACTTTTCAATTTCAAACTTTAGAAAAATAAAAATAAAATTAAAAGAAGAAAAAAAAA
>JABUQX010126797.1:0-10000 GCA_015478945.1 Trachelipus rathkii | reverse complement strand
TGACGAAACAAGAAGGAGGAAGAGGAAGAATAGAAGGAGGAAACAACCGGTAAGGAAGTATACATGTGATGAGAGCACGGCATCAGAAGTGGAGTCGGAGGTTGAAAGCGAAGTGGATAAAGGAGGACAGTTATGGTTAAAAAGGCTAGTGGAACTAGAAAAATCAGGAATGGAGTCCAACTTGGCTGTAAACAGGGTGCTCATTATTTTGGCAGGTGAACTGCTAGAAGTGATGAGGACTTACAGCAGGGCGAATATTAAGGCGGTGAAACCATTGAAATATGGTGAAGAAAAAGTTCAAACGTTCGATGCCTTCATTGAAGACTTCGAGCGCTATGCGAAGGAACAGCTTGGGCGTGACAAAAACAGATGGGTGGTAGAATTAAGGAACTTTTTGGAAGGTGGAGCATTAAGGATGTATTTCAGCATGTACAGGGCTAAGGTGAAATATGTCACGGTGGTTACAAGGTTGAGAAACTGGTGCAAGGAGGGAAAGGATAGTGAGGTCATGGATCTCCAGAAGGAGTTCTGGAGAATGGAGATGAAGAGGAAAGAGAAAATCGCTGAATTTGCATTACGAATGCAGACAACCTATGAGGCCGCAACAAACGAAGAACAAAGAGACAAGGAGACACTAAAAAAACAATTTATAAGATGCCTGCCCAAGAAAATAGCAAGACGATTTAAGTTACGGATGGGAGGCGAAAAGGAAAGTCTGAGGGTGAGATGGAAGGATATGGTGAACTGGGCTCGTGAGGAGGATGAGCTTGATGAGCACTCGGAACCAGAAGCTGAAACAATCCCAATATGGGCAGCCATCCCTCAAGAAGAAGAGAGAAGGACGTATGCAGACAGGGTGCAGTATGGACAACCGGCACCACAACGTAGTAGTGGACCAAGGGAATATGATAGAAGGTCTGGTGGACCAAATAGTGGATCAAGGTTAAGGTGCCATCATTGTGACAGGGTTGGGCACATGAAACGTGACTGCTGGCGGTTTAATGGGTGGTGCTTGGCTTGTGGAAAGTGGTGAGCATAGACTGATGGATTGCCCAACAAGGAGAGGACAAGGATCCCAACGTAGGAATGAAAACAACGAACAGGGACAAGAGATTCAAAGAGTGGTGGAAAGGAAATGCTTCTTGTGTGACGAGATCGGGCACTGGCGTGACTCTTGTCCGTTAAAAGAAAAAATAGAGGAGTGGAAAAAGAGCATAAAACCAACGGTTTCGGGAAACGAACTTGCTCCGCCATCAACCGGGACGTGTCGGAGCCAGCCACAACAGGGATAGATAAACAGGAGGCCCCGGTTATTCAGGACAGGTGGATGATGAATCCGGAGGCAGAGGAGTTTGTTACAGGTCAAGGTGGAAGGGTGATTGGGTCATTGCCCCAACGTATACAAAGGAGACAGAAAAAGGATGTTATGGAAATAATGTCCGGAGTATACCATGCAACGGGTGATACAGGAATGATGGGTCTTGACAGTGTGAAGATAGCATCTCTGATAAAGTTTAATGTAAAATTGGATGGCGTTGAGATGTTAGCAGCAGTAGATTCGGGATCTCAATACTGTTTGATAGGGAAAAAGGAGCTCGGGAAGATTCCGAATCCGACGGTAATAAGCAAGGAAATGAGATTGAGAGGTCTGGGTGATCCTCAACAGAGTGTAGAGTCTCATCAAACAGTGATCTTGGAGGTCACTATTGATGACATTAAGTATGGACAATTGGAATTTCTGGTTCTTGAGGACTTAAAGGAAGGAGTAATGTTAGGTATGCCTTTCCTGGTGGGAAATAGCATAAAGTTTGATATTAGAGATGGATCAATTAGACGTTATGGTGATAATGGTGTACGAGAACAAGTGTACGTAATGGGTGGAACTGAAAACTGTATAAGAACGGTAACAAGGATTCCGGTACATACAACGGAGAAAATGGTGATTGATAAGAATAACTGGGTACCAGTTAAAGTAAAATGGAAGTCGAAACAGGTCAAACCAAGGAGTCATGAAGGGCAGTACCGTGCAAAACCGGAGGAGCTATTGGTAGAAGGTAGAGAAGATTGCAAAAGGGGATATAACCACCGATTTAAGGTTTTACCCGGTTTGGTGAAATGGAATGAGGAGGAAGGTACGGTACTGTTAAAGAAATTAATACCAGGGTCCTTAAAGTTAAACACAGGTGAACAAATAGGAATAGCACACTTGCTAGTAGATGAGGATAAATTAAGGAAGTATGGGGTTACAACATGTACAGTAAACACAACGGTACGGGAAGTGACAGGACGAGGAGATGAACAAGAATGGACGAAGGAAAAGTTGAAAGACGAAATTAAATTCATGGTGGAGTTACATCCAGAACAGATCGAACAGGTTTTGGAGGTTTTGTGGAAAAACAAAATGGCTTTTAGCAGGAGTGATGCGGACGTCAGTCAAACTGCGATGACCCCATATAAGATTAGATTGCATGATTACACGCCTATTTACCAACGAGCTAGAAGGTTTGATCAGAAAACCAACCAGGAGATTGAACAGCAGGTGGAAGAGTTATGTATGAAAGACATAGCTGAACCTTGCGCAGCGGAATGGAGTTCACCGGTGGTGCCGATCCGTAAAAAGGATGGTACACTCAGGCTATGTGTGGACTATAGAAGGTTAAATCAGGTAACGGAGGCGGACAAATTCCCAATGGCGAACATTCAGGAAACTATTTACGCATGTCACGGGGTTAAGTATTTTACTAGCCTGGATCTGGTTAAGGGTTACTATCAAATGAACCTGGCAGAGGATAGTAGAGACTTCACGGCTTTCTCCACGGTGAGTGGACAGTACCGGTTCAAAAGATTAAGCTTTGGCTTAAAGAACGGTCCGGCAGCGTTTCAGCGAGAAATGCAAAGGATAATGATGGGATTTAGCAAAGATAAGGTGGTGGTGTACTTGGATGATGTGTTATTAATGTCAAAAGGTTTTGAGGAGCACTTGCTGCTAATAGACAAGGTATTACAACGGTTTTGTGAAGCAAACGTAAAGGTCAAGGTTGGGAAATGTAGTTGGGTACAAAAAGAAGTAAAGTTTCTAGGACATATAATCAGTAGAACAGGGATCAGGAAGCTTCCGGAGTTTGTGGAGCAGGTTGATAAACTGGAGAGGCCAAACACTGTTGGAGAGTTAAGAAGGTATCTGGGCATGATAAACTTTCAGAGGAAGTTTATAAAGAACTGTTCGGAAGTTGCAGTACCTCTTAATGCACTAAGGCAAACGGAAAGATGTGATTGAGTGGACGGAGGAAAGAGTAAAGGCATTTGCAGGATTAAAAGAGGGAATGAAGGAATCGGTAGAACTGGCGTTCCCCGACTTTTCGGAAGGAGCGAACAAGCTGGAGTTGTTTGTGGATGCCAGTGGTTCTGGTATGGGAGCTGGTCTATGCCAAAAACAAGGTGACGAAAGGAGGGTTATAGCCTTTAATTCGCACTCTTTCAATGCGTGTGAGAGGAATGCGTCAACCATTGAAAGGGAGTCCCTGGCAATAAGGTGGGGTATTAAAAGTTTCAGGCCGTTCCTACTAGGCAAAGAGTTTATTTTATTTACGGACCATTGGCCATTAGTTTACCTACACAAGATGAAGTTAGTTGACAGTAAGCTGGCACGAGTGTTGGACGACTTGAGTGAATACAGTTTTGAGATACAATACTACCCGGGGAAAGAGAACATCTTTGCAGATGCATGGTCCAGGTGTAACAGGAAGGATGATCAGGGTGAAGCACCGGTAGATCTGGATGCTTTGCCAAAAGGGTTAATCATGGTAAAGGAAGTTCCCGGTGGAGCAGACGCACTGTTTGTCAGCTTACAAGTCGTTTTGGAGAACGCCCAGGTTAGGAACCTGGAAAGGGATCACAAGGCTTTAAGAGACAACTTAGCAACCACATTAAGGGACAATCAGAAATTATACGGAATAGGCAGACAACAGAAGATGCTGAAGTATTTAAAGGCATTACGGTTACCTGGTAGAGAACCAATACCGGAGGTATTGCTGGTGGCAAGTGACTTGTTTAGGGTAATAATCTGGTTACATCATGGTACGTGCTGTTCAGTAAAGTATATCGGACCCAGGGTGAGAGAGGAAAACGACTTGAAAAACGTTCACATACAGGTGCGGGGTGGAACGCACTTTAACCCCTTGAGGGATGATGGTACGTTCAACAGGTGTACGGAAAACACTATGGTGGACGAGCGTCCAACCCAGGAGGAATCACAGCAGGAAGAAGAGGAGTTAGAGGAGTCAGAGATCGACCGTACGAATGAAGAACTAGGAATTAACTTAATGATGAGGGAAAGAAAGCATAAGTCCCGGTTAAGTTGCAATCATATACTGAGAGGAGTAACTTGGCAAGAAGTTTGTATTGGTGAGGTGCGCAAGTGCGCATTTTTAGACACGGGTTCGGTAATTAGCCTGATCCAGAAAAGTGTGGTTGACGATTTAAACAATTTTGGACATATCTTAAGGAGCTGGGAAGTAGATTTAGTGCTAAACGGAGTGGCTCAGGACATTGTGAAATGTAACCAGGCAGTGGAAGTGGAAATTAGTACTCGCTACAGAAGGGTGTTGTTTCCATTGGTGGTGATACCGGACGGGTTTATTCCAGCATGTATGTTGTTAGGAATGAATTATCTGGTGGAGGTAGAAGCGGCATTGGACTTTGGTGAGGGAATAGTGTGTCATGGAGATGACGCAGATGATGTGAGCGATTCATTTCTTGCGACAGTGGGAGCATACAATGTAACAATTCAAGGTGGAAAAGAGGGTAATGTACTGTCAGCACAGGACATTATTGATCTTCAGGAAAGATCAGAGGTGGTAAGGATGTTGAAGGAAAAGGTTCGGAGGAAACAGGTACTAACTAAAAAGGATACACTATTAAAGGAATTTTTTAGATACCGGGATGATTTTTTAATGAACAGGTCAATCTTAGTAAAGAAGACGGGACCAGGGCAAGCTAGTGCAGTTATTGGGTTTAAACAGGTGGTGAGTGTATGTGTCATAACACACCGGAACATGGCACATATTGGAAGAGACAAATTGTTGGACCTGGTGTCCAGGCACGTATGGCATCCAAGGATTTCATCGGTGGTGCAGGAAGTATGTCGGACGTGCCCAAAGTGTCAATTATATAAGATTGACCACCAGGTGATATTTCCGCCCATCTGGAAAATAGAAGTTAAGAACCCCTTCGAGCTGGTGGCAGTAGACGTAATGGCGATGCCGAAAACGAGAAAAGGGAATGTGGCATGTCTGGTGGCAATAGATCATTGCAGTAAGTGGGCTGTGGTGAAGCCCCTAAGGGATAAATCGGCAAAGAGTGTGGTTGACGCTTTCGAGTGCGAAATGTTACCGGCTTTTGTGAGGTTACCCTACAAGGTACTAACGGATAACGGAGTAGAGTTTAGGAGTGGCAGGTTCGAGGAAATGTTGCGGAATTACGGTATTGGACACATCTACAGTAGCCCTTACAAGCCAGCAAGCAATGGGGCTGTAGAACGTGCCAATAGAACTTTTGCCGAGTTCTTAAGGAACATCATGGAAGAAGGTGCTGATTGGGATACTTCATTGACAAGGGCAGTGCTAGTTTACAATGGTACGAAGCATGCGGAGTTGGGAATGTCCCCAGAGGAAAAACTAATGGTGGAAAGGCATGAAAAAGGAAGGGTGATACCAATCCCGAGGAGTCAACAGGAAAAATGGCAGGAAGGACACCCTAACTGGTTACCGTATGCGGTGGGAGTAAGGGTTAAAAGGAAGATTGTCACGGTTGATAGGAGTTTAGACAAAAAGTTAGGCAAGAAATATGAAGGTCCATTTGTAATCACCAAGGTCATATCCGGAGGAATGTCGTATGACATACAAGGAAAAACAAAGGTAGCTAGGGTACATTACTCACATTTAAAGGTGTGGGCGGATCCCCCGGAATACCTTAGACAGTATTTCCAGTGTGAGGAGGTAGAACCGGAGCAAAAGGAATACCAGGGAGAAATAGAAAGGATAGAACAGGTACCTGAAGAAGGCATAGTCCATGTACCATGGGTTGGACAAGTAACACAGGAGGCAAAAACACCAAAGAAACAAGGAGCAAAAATCAAGGAAGCATGGAGATTGTTAAAACAAATGGCATTACAGGGAGTAACTGGTAAAAGAAGTGTGTCGGTGCAGACAGAGGACCAGGTTGGAGAAAATAAAGGCACTCAAACGGAGAGTGTCAGCATGATACTTTCACCGGTGGATACGAGTGAACAACAGGATTGGTTCGACGAGGTAGGAGTAGATAATGACCAGGAGAGTGAATATGACATTGAAGCATTTGAGAGATCAATAGGGTTCCCAAAAGATAGTTACACGTTCGGAGTAAGAGTCAGCGACGAGAGTAAGGAGGAAACGGATTTAGATTTAGACGAGATAGTGGGTTCAATTGAAAACCAGGAGGTAGTATCTGCTGAGAACCAAGATACAGACTTTGAGACACACGAGGAAGATCAGGTGGAGGAACAGGTGGAGGAAGTAGGAGAAGTCAATATCAAGGTGACTAGCCCCGAGGGTTCAGAATATAGACCAAGGTCTATTTATGAAGAGCTTATGGAAGTAGGTGAAGTCCCGGACGCTATGATGATTGGTACCAGTGCTAGACAACAGGAACGGAGGGCATCAGAACCAGAGGATCTGTACAGGACACCGTTTACAAGGTCGAGAGGATCGGTACCGGAACAGCCAAACGTAATGAGGAGGGTTATAGAGTATGAGAAAAGGACCGAAGCATGAAGGAGAGCATCAACTGGAAAGGATGGTTGGGTAAGGCTAGAAGGTTGGCGCTGATGTATTTTTTCTTTTTAAGATTGTGCACAATCTTGGAGGGGGATTTATATTGGCGGAGTGATTATTGAACGACTAACTATTAAGAGCGGCGTGGCGCCGATCTAGAAAAATTGCCCCATTTCTCGTTTGATCAAGGAGAGTGAAAAGATCACGGAAACTGGGTGTGTGAAAACTTGAAGTCGTCTTAAGTGTCTTTTAAGAAGTAAAAAACGTATAAGTGATTTAGAGTACATAGTTTGTAAAAAACTCATTGGATTTAAGTTTCGTGGAAATAAAGTTTAAGATCGTCAATTCCCCAAACTGGGTAAGTTAACTATTATTTTGAAAGTTAAAACTAAAATTTGGAAGATTTCGGTTATTTCATTGCTAAATATTTATAAAAACTGGTTAGAAAGTGGAATAGTGTGAATTCAAAGCAGGAAGTGACGTTAAAATTAGGATTGTGGAGTTGAGAAGGAAAATGTAAAAAGACAAGCCGTGGTATATTTTAAAGTAGATTTTAAGAGATGGTTACGAGGGTTGAGTTAAGAAATTGTTATTGAAGCGTTACGTTACTATTTTTCGTGATTAAGTTACCATCGGTTTGTGTCAGGTTGTTTCTTATAGGAGACGATTATTGGTATGTTACTAGTTTATTTTGTAAATATTTATAGTTAGTAACCTGGATTGCCGTGTTTGCGAAGAAATAGAAAGCAAGGTTACGGTGGAGTTAAGATATGGAGTAGAGGTAAAAGTACGAATGTAGGGTTAAAAGGTGTGAGAAGAATAGTGTATGAACAAGGCGTGGAAAGTTTATTATTATTATTATTATTATTATTATTATTATTATTATTATTATTATTATTATTATTATTATTTTATTATTATTATTATTATTATTATTATTATTATTATTATTATTATTATTATTATTATTATTATTATTATTATTATTATTATTATTATTATTATTATTATTATTATTATTATTATTATTATTATTATTATTATTATTATTATTATTATTTGTTTTTACCGGTATGTTTGTTAGAATAATAGGGTGTGAGGCGCCGCAAAAAGTGTGTACATATTAGGTTAGGTTTTTAATTAATAACAGTCGATTATTATTATTATTATTATTATTATTATTATTATTATTATTATTATTATTATTATTATTATATTATTATTTATTATTATTATTATTATTATTATTATTATTATTATTATTATTATTATTATTATTATTATTATTATTATTATTATTATTATTATTATTATTACTACTGTTACGACTTTTAACGGTGATGGTATTATTATTATTATTATTATTATTATTATTATTATTATTATTATTATTATTATTATTATTATTATTATTAATATCTGAATTTTTTTATTTTTTATTTATTATTATATTATTATTATTATTATATTATGATATTATATTATTAATTTATTGCACCTCTGTAAATGATATCTGAACGGAGAGTTCTCAATATCAGGACTAGATACCGGAACTACATCTTGTAATTAAATACTGGGACCATTCTGGCTTTTGGTTACTGAAACCTGGCCCCTAACCCGAAGGATTTATTCGGGTTTTTAACTGAACCTGGCCCAACCCGGTAAGGATTATATCGGGTTTTACCATGAAACTGGCTCTAAACCCGAAGATTTATTGGGTTACCTGAAACCTGGCCCCAACCCGGAAGGATTTATTTAACTCAAACCTGGCCCAACCCGGAAGGATTTATTTAACTGAAACCTGGCCCCAACCCGGAAGGATTTATTTATCTGGAATCTGGCCCCAACCTGGAAGGTTTTATATAGGGCTTTTACCTGCAACGTGATCCTAACCCGGACTATTTTGGACCACTTTCACCTGGATTGGGAGGGTACTTGAGTGTACTCCCCACCTTCACCTGGATTGGGAGGGTACTTGAGTGTACTCCCCACCTTCACCTGGATTGGGAGGGTGCTTGAGTGTACTCCCCACCTTCACCTGGATTGGGAGGGTACCTGAGTGTACTCCCCACCTTCACGGGAACTAAAGGGAAGTCCATTTGTTGTTATTTTCCCTAAGACATTAAAGTTCCCTTAACATTTTAATTGTAATATTAGAGTGACCCAGTTAAAAGGTGTAGTGGGCCAGTGATCTTTTGAATTATAATAAGTCCACGGTGTTGTTTAACATTTGAATACTGAGTTCCGGTTATACTGTTCAGACAGTTTGCCTGGTTATTTGGTGACTTTACTGATAGTCACGGATATTATTATTTACTTTACCAATTTATTTATGCTAATGATATTCTGATGGAATCTTTACGGAATATTACTTGATTTGTTTAACTGATTGACATTTTGGGGGTTTATAATATATTACTCTATTTATTTAACTGATTGACATTTTGGGGGTTTATAATATATTACTCTATTTATTTAACTTATTGATATTTTTGTGGGAGTTAGTGGCTAGCCCGATAGGATTTTATTATTGTGGGATATAACGATTGATTTATATTATTATTATTCTATATGTGCTGTAAATATACTACAAAAAAACCGTTGTCTTATTCCTGGACCCTAGTTGGAGACTGTAGAACCATTTAGACCTCCCGCGTGTACGTGGCCTCAGACCGGTTCATTTTGTCGTAACAGTATAGTTCAAACCCTCATTAATGACATTAGGTTAGGAGTACTGAGGGCTTCCCTAATTATTAGTTAGGGCATTAGTTCGCTCCTTTCAAAATCCATATAGGTTAAGGCGATATAGGGGGGCTTCCATAATATATTAGTTTTAGGGCCTTATTGGCGCGTTGTAAGTCTACGTTAGGATAAAGTTTTTTTTAGGTAGACACAGATTTACTTTATATATATATTAAATATATATATATATATATATATAATATATAATATATATATTATATATAATTATATATATATATAATATATATATATATATATATATACATATATATATATAATATATATATTTAAATATATATAGATATATATAATATTATATATATATATATTATATAATATATATATATATATATATATTATATATATATAATATATATTATATATGTATAATAATAGTATATTATATATATATATATATATTTATATATTATATATATATCTCTCTCTTT
>JABUQX010126796.1:22500-32157 GCA_015478945.1 Trachelipus rathkii | reverse complement strand
TGCAAGGTGGTAATAGTAAGAAGATTTGATACTAAGAAGATAAGGTCTGGTTCCTCATGAAACAAATCAGAACGTTCGTTGTAATAATGCGTTAATAAGGTTAAAGTATATATAATAATAAAACTAACAAATATGTATAAATTTAAGATATCTTGCGGTAAAATATAGGAAAATAAATATATAACATAAATTAGAATGTTAGTGCCTCTTGAGCTACTGCTTGTTGTTATGAACTTCTCTAATAACTAAAGCTAATGCTAACTGCTTAGGTCTTTTGTAGTAACAAGTTAACTTCTTCAGTTTAATTTTAACCCACATTATTGAGAGACTGTGCCAGTAAAGCAGCAAAAACATGAGTGTAAGTACCCAACACCAATCTGATTAGGCTGGTTATAAAGAACTCAAGCATGTTTATAGAATACTGTATTATGTTTTCTTTATATTTTTTATTTTTGTTTTATACTTTTTATTTATTATTTTATTTTATTTTTTGTTTGCCATTTTTTATTTTTACCTCTTGTAACAAGAATAAAGTTTTGCTGAGTTTAGTTATATATAAATGATTTTATTTGTTAACAAAATAAATTTGTTAAAAAACATATATTTTTAATAATCCCAAACAGTAAACAGTAAATCAATAGAGGGTGTTGCCAGCAAACAGTAAGTTAAGGCCTTTGACTACTGCTATTTCTGCTTTAATTGAAACCCATTATTCCATCATCTACATAGTAGTAGCCTCATGCCCGAAGTCCGCCAGCGCCTTAGCTGGGGTCAGATATGGATGGTAAACCTTCTACATAAACATTTTAAAGGAAATGGAAAGATATTTGGAACAAACCCCGTAACAATGAAGCACATGTAAAGTTATAATGTTTACTAAACAAAGAATATAAAGATGTATCCCAATCTTGGTGAAGGCATGCAACAGATATTGGGACTGCTGAATATGGCAAGCCACAAAATTATTGTATTAATGATTTGAATGCAAATAGTTTAAATAAAGCAGAAGGGTTCACAGTTTATTCTCCATCTAAACACCTCCAGTTTTCATAACGCAGAATATTTTCAACAAAGTGGTTATGCGAAGTGTTCTTAATAATGTATTTGCTGTTGTTTGACAGGGAAGAATATGAATATAAAATGGTGCTTTATTGGCGTTCCAAAATGCTTCTCGTGAAGGAGAGCTCTAAAAGTATATAAAAGAGGGTTACTAATCCCCATCAATGTGGTTATTTGATGGAACTTCACCCTTGAAAAATACAGCAGAAAGTGCCCAAATAACATTCTGCCCATGAGATAACAAGATACTAATAAATGAAATAAATGTAATGTAAAATTAAAGAAACCAATTGAAAATTGCAAATTGATCAGAGATAAAATTAATATAAAATAAATCAGAGGAAGGTGCTCCTTTAAACAGAATCAGCTGTGCAAGCTAATGCTGAGGTGTTATCATTAAAAACTCCCCAACATTAAAATTGGTAGTAAAGCAATAGGGTAGAGGAAGGTGCAGCCCTGGAGTATCTGGGTGGTTGTCCATGTAAATTTAGTTGGTAAAGTGCTAAATCTGGTTTAGAGTATAGAGAAATGAAGTATACTAAAGGTATCTGTACAGAATCAGCTCCTAGATTCATCATTCATGGACAGTTGGCTTAACACGTAAAACTAATAATCACAGTTTCATCATCTCACAAACCCATACACGTGTGATAGTTACAGCCCAATGCATTGACATTACAACCTCTTTCACATCAGCAGCAACAGTTGCACCAACAGAATCCTTATATTGTGAACGACTCATTATCTTTCCAGCAGCCTCTACCTCCTAGCTTATATGATCCTAAAGTTGAACAGATAACCAAATGTGAGAAACAGGATATTAAATTCAGACATTAACATCCATGAGAAACGCATCTTATACCAAGATGCCATACAAAAATTGATAGATCTTAAAGACTTGCACCTACATCCATCCCTACGTATCCCGGTAACCGATGATGTAGATATACCTAATGAAGTAAAACTTGAAGTGAAAAATGAAGATAAATTTAAAAATATCCTAGAGGAGAGCTTACCTAATAGAGTGCGTAAATCAGGAATAGCTTTATATAATATTTTAAAAGACCAATTAACTTTGAATGAAGCAGGGCAGATCGTAATTGATGATGAAATAGTTAAAGGATCAAATACTGTGCACTTTATAAAGGACCTGTAAAAGGATGGAATGATATCAAACAAGAACTTCAGACTATTAATTTCCCCAGAACTTTAATCTTAAATACAAGCCGATTAGCAGACTTAGATAATATCCCCATGACACCTAGACCTGATTCAAGTCCATCAGGCACTTCTTACGCATCAGATAAATTTAAACGTGTTACCAGAGGCCGACTAAGAAAAACACCTTATAATAGGTCTAGTTGGATTAAATCGTAATTATGTATTATCATATATATTTAGTTGTAATGTTTGTGTATAAATAAATGTTATTTTAAATCTTTTTCTTTTTCCCTTGTGACCTAATATCACATTTTTATCAAATATATATATATATATATATATGATAAAGATATATATAGGTATATATATATAAACTAGTAAGGGTATATATATATATATATTATATACATATGTTGTTATTGGTTATGTTATATATGTTAAGTATGGTATATATATAACGCTTACATGTGTGTCAGTAGTCAACATGGAGGCGAAGGAGGTAGTTGATAAGTATTACTTCAATCTGAGGGAGCCAAATAGTTTTGGGGGCTTCACTAGGTTTGCTTTAAGGTATCCTAATATTGAGAAAAAAGAGTTAAAAGCATATTTGGAGGGTGAAGAGGCATTTACTCTACATAAACCTGTAAGAAAAAAATTTCCTACACGGAAAACCATATCTCCGCAGCTCGATAGCATATGGCAGTTAGATTTATCGGAAATGATTAAATACAGCTCTTATAATGAAGGTTTTCAATATATACTTTTTACAATTGACGTATACTCTAGATACTTGTGGTTGAGGCCAATAAAAGATAAAAGATCAGCTACAGTGGCCGATGCTGTACTTGAAATTATAGAGGACGAATGAGAGGAGAACACCTAAATCATTTTGGACAGATTCAGGAATGGAATTCAAGGGGCGAGAGTTTCAGGAGATGCTCTGGGAGTATGGTATAAGCTATTACAATACATTTTCCGTAAACAAAGCGCAATAGTTGAAAGAGTCCAACGTACTATTAAAGAACGCATGCATAGATATTTTACTAAAATGAATACTTTTAAATATATTGATATACTGGACGATCTGGCTTATTCTTATAACAGGTCTTACCATAGAACTATAAAGTCAACTCCTTTAGAGATGTCAAAAACTAGAGGACGTATGGCACATATGGGTGAAAAAGAAAACAAAATAAAAGATAATTCAGGAATAAAGGTAAACGATTATGTAAGAGTATCTCGAACAGAAGAAAGGTTTAGAAAAGGATATGAATCCGGTTGGACTACGGAAGTTTTTAAAGTCCACAATATCCAACCATTCAGTCGTGATAGTTTAAAGTTATATTATCTGGAAGATTTAAATGGTGAAAAAATAAAAGGCGGATTTTATAAACAGGAAATACAAAAAGTAAGGTTCAACCCTGTAACTCATGAATATAAAATGAAAAAATATTAGCTACGAGAGGTAAAGGAAAAAATAAGCAGTTACTTGTGAAATGGAGGGGATATCCTGCCAAGTTTAATACTTATATAAAAGCAAGTGAAGTTAAGAATCATTAATCAGTTGTCATTATAATCATGGAGAGTGTAGATCACTTTTATATAACTCTGCCTTCTTCAGCCTCTTTGGATTTACATCCTGATAATAAACTCTCGGATTTTACAACTGTGTTAATGAATCCTATACAACTTGAAAGAGATGCATACGAAGTAGATTATGTGAAATGATATTAAATACGGACATAGAAAATTTGCCTCACAATCTATTCTGGATGACGGTGTACAGAAGTGTAGAATGTGTTGAAACTATATTACAAGCGGAAGGTACTCGTTTTCTGAAAAGAACTACAATTGCCAAAAAGATGAATACGACCACATTTGCTACAAAAGAATACTTCATTGAAGAATTTGTTCTGCGACGGTCTTATTTTAAATCGGTGCCTGCTATTTTTAGTCATTTAAACGTTCTCTTTGATATGAGTATTATGTGTAAGGATCTGGTATACAAAACTGAAATGCGTACCTATGAAGATAAAGTAATAATATCTTTAAGTTCAAAGGTAAATATAAACCTACGAGACCGGGACATGTTTTTTCTCGAACGATCACCATGGCAGCGTAAACATATTCGTAGACGTGATGCTGAGTTGGATATACTTCATGATATCCCTACTATGTTGAAGAGGGTTATACTATCTGTGGAGAATAACCGCATGACTCCACATGAACAAAAAGATGAAGCAGATCGAGTACTGCATTATACATGTACCCCATCCGAGATGCTCAATCATCCAGGTATGGCTTATGTATATACAAATATAATTGATCATCAATATGTAGGTAATACTAAAGCTCCTTTATTAAGAGTAGTATATTTTCCCATAAAGAGAGTAAAGTTATAACATTCCCTAATGTTCATTATTTACCTCTGAATAGATCAAATTTTGACTCTGTACGCGTGCATATAAAAGATGTAGAAGGAAATCCTTTTCCCTTTACACACGGTGCATTGTTATGCAAAGTTCATATTAGAAAGAAACAGATGCAGTAATTACAGCATAATGGAATATATAAGAGGTGTAGTCAGATATATTTTTCATTCATTAACATACTCTCACAGTGTAAAGATAGTATAAGAAAGATACTCCTGTAATAATGGACGAAGAAAGGGTATTCAGGGGAACAAAAATGCAGAGGGGGTATGGTCTTGGTGGATTTTTTGCCAAGCTATGGAGAAGTGCAAGGCCTTTACTCAGGAAAGGCGGGGAATATATAGGTAAAAAAGCTATAAGAACAGGTTTGCATACTATTCAAGATATTGCTGCAGGAAATAATCCTCGTACAGCATTAAAAAGACGTATAGCCGATGTTTCAGATGTTAAATGATGTTAAGCGTAAAATAAGACGTAAAATGTCAGGACAAGGTCGAGGGATCAAGAAGATTGTCATAAAGAAAAAGACTAAGCGGAAAAAAACTCTAAAGAAAAAATGTATTGATGTATTTGCTATTTAATTACTAACTGATAACTTTTACACGATGTGTGTATATAAGTAAGGTTTTTCATGAAAATGTTCATTATACGGCCAGAGCTCGCACATACAAGATGCATTTCCTTCATCCTTCTAGTCCTGATTGTTGTAAGAGTGAATTGGATCTCTTCTCAATGAACCCTACACAGATTAGCGTTAGCGAGTCCAACTTTATCAGTATTAATCCTTTGCATTCAATTACCAATACAGATGTTCCTCTAGAGTTCAATATTCCAGGCACTTCTGATCAATACCTAGACCCTTCTAATGTGTTTTTATATGTAAAAACGAAATTGACAAAACCTGATGGTACAGATCTTCCTTCGGGTGATGACCATATAGTATATACAGAATCAAATTTCCTGTATACATGTTTCACCCAGGTTGAAGTATATCTTAACGGAACTTCACTAGGGGCGTCAGCGGCTAATTATCCTTATAGAAGCTATATAGAACATTTGTTAAATTATTCAGACGATGCTAAACAATCTCATCTCAAATCATGTGGTTTTTATAGCTTCAAAGATGAAGCTGCACATATAGATAAAGCAGCTAGAGTCATAAATAATACTTATGAATTTTACGGTCGATTAAATGGCGACATCTTCTCTCAAGAAAGACTCATTCTACCATCTGTAGATACTAGAATCATTTTATCACGGTCAAATCCTAAATTTGCTCTTAAAATAAAAAGTAAGCCTACTGCTACAGCTGTATGTCCAGAACCTGTTTTCAAACTGTTGGAGGCTTATCTCTTTGTTAGAAAAGTGAAATTATCACCACAGCGGCATTTGGAAATTGAAAATTCACTTTTGAATACTACAGCAAAGTACCCTATTAAGAGAGTTGAAACCAAGATATTTAATTTCACTCAAGGATTATCGAGTATCAATATCCCTAACATTGTGAACGGAAATTTACCACAGAAAGTAATAATAGGGATTGTGGAGCATGAAGCCTACTCCGGGAATTATAAAAAGTCGCCCTATAAATTCACACCTTTCGGACTTAGGGGTATCAGTTTACATGTGAATGGACTGCCTCACGGACGTGATTATGAAATGTTATACAACGGAGACCTATCCCTCTGTACTCGACCTTTTTACGACTTAATAGCCAATACTGTATCATGTAATGATAGCGGGACAGGTTTAAATCTTGAAGAATACGCAAAGAATAGTAATTTATACGCCTATGATCTTACTGCAGACCTTTCAGCTTGTAACGCCTATCATTTAAACATTTTGAGAAAGGGCACCCTAGGACTAAATCTCTCTTTTGGATCGATTCTACAATCACCCATCACTGTAGTGATCTATCTTTTGAGCATCCTCAACTCATTGAAATTGACAGAGTACGCAACGTACTTTTGAATTATTAAAGATGAATGAAGCGGAAATAAAATCGGTGTTTAAAAATGAACCTCGCTTTTTAGGCGTGTTTGCTATTAACGAAATAAACTCTGTAAAGTTGGAGAAGGATACCCTTCATATTCAATACATTGCCTCGTCACATCACCTCAACAGGACATTGGATTTCCGTTTATAGAGCAAAAAACGATACTGTTCACATAATTGATTCTTTGAACTTAAAATTTATATTGAATAATCATAATATCATCTTATTTTTAAAATATAATAATGTAAGTTATGTAAAAACTATGTATGTCTTACCCTGTTCAACCCTTATATTCCAATTTATGTGGAGTCTATTGTATTTATTTCATTATATGTTTTTTAAATAATGTATGTTTTAATAAACTTGTAAATATATTTGATGCTAAAATTATATGTCGTAATGATTTTATATTTCTGATTATGTACAAATGCTTAAAATGAAAAACGCATTTTACTTCTTTAAAACCTGTATATATATAAAAAGCAGCTTTTACTGTACTTCTCGTACAATTTTATTAAAATAAAATGTTTATATAACAGAAACTCTCTGTGTGTTTTTTATTCTTACATTACAAATTAAAATAAAAATAAATAATAAATAAAAAGTAATAAAACAAAAATAAAAAATATAAGAAAACATACTGTTAATAAATATACGGAGCTAAAACAGTAAAGCGGTGAAAGCTAAAGCAGCAAAGAAGAAAGCAAAGCAGGAAAGAGTAAAACAAAGTTTATTAATCCCTTACTAGTGTTAGTGTTTTACTGCTTTACCAGTTTAAGGTATGTAATGTGGCGTGAGTTAAAGCAGTAAAGCAGAAAGTTAAAGCAGTAAAGCATGGAAAGTTAAAGCAGTAAAACAGAAAGTTAAAGCAGTAAAACATGAGTTAAAGCAGTAAAGCAGAAAGTTAAAGCAGTAAAGCAGTAAAACAAAGGCATACTAATCCCCTAGGTGTTAGGTAATAACACCTCTATTGTTTTACTGCTTTACTGCTTTAAGGTATGTAAAGTATATGTTTTTAATAAAATTTCGTACAATTGTAGTAAAAATGAATGACTCATAGTATATTTGAAACGAAATTCTTTGAATAGTTTACATTGATATCATATATATTCAGTCGTGGTATAATGTGTTAGCACGGCGGCGGTTGCCGCGGAATACGCCGTGGCACGCGCGGCGGCGGATACGGTAATTTTGCCGCCTGCGGGCGCACGCGGCGGTGGTTTCGCGGATGGGATGACCTGCGGACGCGGACTCGGAAACGTTTGCGATCACTGTCTCAACTGTGTAACTCTTTAGATATATATTCTGTCATGCTATAAGTGTTATAAACTAACTCGTAGTAGGAAGCATTCTAGCAGATTGTAATATACACCATCTGAACCTCTTTCATACCTTATTACCTAGGGTAGACACCCATATTAGGGGCATTCGGGGCCCAGGGGAGGCTAGAAAAGGCTGGAAAGTGGCACCCAAGTTGGCAAATCATGTGGCCACTTGGCACCATGTGGCAACTCCACTTGGCACCTCACATTGGCAATCATCACTCACTTGGCACCTCATCGGCACTCATTGGCACTCACTTGCACCTACCTGGCACGCACCTGGCACCTACATAGAATACTCATAGAACTAATAGAACATCATCAGATACTCCTTACAAGTAGTCTGCTTTCACAAAGTTGATACCAAAGTTGGGGTAGCTAAATAATGCTGAGATCAAAAATTGTACTGTAGAATACAAAAGGTCAAGTGGCTGAAACATCATGGTCAAAAACAAGGGCTGAAGATATCAAAAGGGCTTAAGTCCCTAAAGGAAGGACAAAATTGACTGCGGTCAAAAATTGACTCACACTACCAGCGTGTGGGATGGTAGTGTGTTTAAATGTAAATGGGCAAATGTAAGTGCAAGTATTCATGGGTGAGTGTGGTGTCATAGTGAAATGTGTGTATAAGTGTCATAGTGAATGGGTGGGCAAAAAGTGTGTGTGTGTGTGTGTGTGTAGGTGTTCAAGTTAGATAGATCCATAAGAAGCGTGCCCGGCTAGGAAACGAAATATGTGACGGTGGGGCACGAGTGCCAGGTGGAAAACTCACCTCCGGTCAAAAATGACCCATGGTATATGGCGGCGTCAATGACTAGCATTTGCTGGTCACCAAGTGAAGTTAAGATATCGTGCAGGCCAAGCTCCCAAAGGGCGCCCAAAATTACCGTGGGGCAAAAAATGACCCATGGTGTACAAGCGCGCTTACGAAATGGTCATGGTCGTAAACAAGGTAAAAGACACGTTAGGCCAAGCCCCCCTCGCGAAGATCAAAATTACAGGGCAAAATGACCCATGGAACAACTCAAAGGGTAGCCAAAAATTACCGTGGCCGGAAATGGACCACTGGGATGAACCCTTCAAAAATACCGTGGGCCAAAATTGACCCGTGGAAGACCAAAGGGTTGGTCGAAATATCATGGTCAAACAAGGTAACTGACATCAAAAAAGGGCTAAGCCCCCAAAGGTCACCCAAAATTACCGTGTGTGGGCAAAAATTGACCCATGGTCGAAAAAAATTAGGGGGCGTAAATAGTGAATACGCACAACGGAAGCTGCTGACGGCAAATCAACATTGTAAAGCAACCCCTTTCCTTCTGGAAGGGCACCTTAGGGTTGCCGAAAAATAGGCTTGCCTGGTAATTAGGGCTGCCAAAAAATTAGGGATGCCAAAATTTAGGAGCTACCAAAATTAGGTTCCCAAAATTTTAGGTTCCTCAAAATTAGGGTTGCCGAGTGCTCACTGTGGGCCAAAAATGACCCATGGAAAACCAAAGGGTTTGGTCGAAAAAAGGTAAAGGCCCAAAAAGGTCAGCCCAAAAGGTCAAGGTCAGGGTAAAAATTTACAAAAAGGTCAAGCCCAAAAGTGCCTGGGGCACCAAAGGTCAAAAGGTAGGTAAAAATTGCCCCAAAAAGCCTGAAGCACTCTGGACGCTGTGGTCAAAATGACCAACACGTCCGGAATGAC
>JABUQX010126796.1:0-17500 GCA_015478945.1 Trachelipus rathkii | reverse complement strand
TACATATAACAATGTGGATAAAAATGGAAGCCAAGGGAGTTACCCCCATTATGAAATATTCTCAATAGCTAGTTGGAGTTTCCATTCAAGAAAGAAATGACAGCCTAGCACCACCCGGCAATGTATAGCGCCAGGTCATCAAACTTAGAGAGTAAATACGTCCGCTGAGATATATAAAGTAAAGGTCTCATAGATTCTGGACGCATATAATAACCACTTAAACACTGCCCTGCGGAACGCCTTCATCAGAGTAAAGTGGCGGTGATAGAACAGAACGTCCACCGAACCTTTGATGATCCTTGTCTGACGTAAGGAATTTAAATAAACGGAGGGAGCTGTCCTCCGGAAAACCGTTGGGTCATAAGCTTTTCTCAAGGTCAAACATGAACACCAAAAGAAAGCCAAGAACTATCCTTCACCAGGAGAAGGCTTCCGAATTCTTATGTTCCAGTTCTAAACAAGGAATCCTCGGTCGAACGATTTTTGCGAAACCAAACTGAAGTTTGAAAAAGTCTGTCGACTCTCCAGACGAGAGAAGGCGAATCTGAAACAAATTTCTCACATCAATTTGCATAGTTATGACTGAGTCAGTGAGCAATTGGTCTTTGGTGTCCGCCCAACTTCCGGATCTTTTCCCAGTTCTGGATTAGGATTTGCAAATCTGTAAGTCCAAACAGTTGGGAAAAGAAGATTCGAATCTAGGTTCTGTATACAGCATCCAGCCAAGGAACCTGTTGCAGAGGGATGAATATGACGAAGCATTATATACGAAATTATCTCTGGCAAGGCACCCGTCTTTGCTATTCGCTAGTACAGTTATATTCTGCAAATGTCAAAAAAAAAGGACGGTTATAGAATATGGTCTTCTCCTTTCTCATTTAAAATTTGGCGGCTGCAATATTAATTCTCCAGTTTCAAAAGCTTCACGATAGCTGGAAGAGCTCGAGGCCTAGCAAAATTATAAACCTAAATTAACCTGCAAAGCTTCTGAAAAAAGATCTATATCGTTAATAAGGCTCCATAACGGAGGACTGTGGGTGAGAGTGGTGAGCCGGTGAATATTTGTACAACCTTTCCAACTGAAGAAAGGGAAGTGTGATTAAACAGTTAGATAAGTCCGAAATATTTCAGGTTTGGCGATTTATTCGACAAGATCTCGAGCAGTTGCTTAAATATCACCGGGTGTGCGAGTTCATTGGTATGCCTGTAAAGTTAATTCTTCTCCCAGGTGTTGTGCAGACTTTGGTACCACAATGAAGATGCGGAATGACGGATACAAGCTTCATGCTCTATGATGATAATTCTGGAAAAGTTAAAGCAGCATCAATGTTGGAAACCGTTTGAAGGAGAAACCTAATGAAAAGAACCCACTCCACTCATCATAACACACGGAATGGGGTTTTTAATAGGACTTTGAGTGCGGTATCATTTAAGGCTATTGGAATGATCACTGCAATAACAAGTAATTCAAAGAGGAAATCAGGTGGATACGTAGTTTGGTTGAACAGATCGATCTATATGGAAACAGAATGCTCTTGGCAGGAAATGCTCTCCAAGCTTATGGGTCGATGAAAACAACCTTTTATTTATGTTGTAGTTGAAAACTATAGTCGGAGGGTTGTTGACGCATTTAAATGGGAGATTGGATAAAGGGCTGCTTTTTGGGACAATTGAAAAGTCGGATATTAGACAAGCAGAGGCAGTTACAGAACTGCTGAGTCTCCTGCGATTGGGAGGAATGCTCTACTGGAATGGACTTTGATGGATAGGTGAAACTACAGAGCAAGGGGCTTCTGCAATTGAGCTAGGATCCTGGTCTTGTCAGGACATATTGACTTTGAGCTGATTAGGCAGTCCCTGTTCAAATTTGTATCGTCAGCATAACTCCAACCTATGTTCAAAAGTAGACGGAGCGTTTAAGAAAAAAGCCACTGTGGCATCCTCCAGTTTATTCAGTTGTGTGTTTTCACTAGGAGTTTTGAAATCTTTCTCGCAGACTGAGCATGTCTCATGCGATCCCCGCAGTATTTCGGGACAGACCCAAACCGCTGTTATTAAACAAGCGTCTCGGGTCAGGAATAAACGTTCACGAACACTTGTTGCTTTACAATCTATTCACTGAAGTAGTAAATTGGGTGTGAAAGTCACAGTAAACGATAGATTTGTTGGGTATCAGCGAGTCCTGACTGGGATGAAATCGCAAACCGTTCATACGGAGAATCTTTCTTCTGGAGATTTCTGAGAATGCAGCAATATCTTCGTTTTCTGTTCTAAAAGAATAAATATTGCCTTTGGGATGTGTTTTGATTTCAATCAGAAGGGAAAATACAGAGCAATCATGAAATATAACCCACAAACTTCTATTTCCGCAAATCAAAAGAAACAACTATAACAAAAACAAATAAAATATAATAAACTAACAGGATGATTGAAAAGCGCAGTTTATTTCATAAGCAGATATTTTTTCTCCCAACAACAAGTCACCACAGCTTCCGGACCCCACCCCGTAGGTAGCTTGTAAGTGGCCCTCGAAAATCTTTCAGCCATTCACACCGGGCCTCCACATCCGGAGCCACACGGAACCCAAGTGAACTGCTACGTGGAGCCCATACTTTTCTCCCAAATCAATGGAAGCTCTCATGGTTAACATGGTTCAGGTCACTACAATTAGAGGCACGGCCAAAAAGTGAAAAGATTATTTATATCCTGATTTACCTCATCAGGAAGAAAGTAGGTGGCTGGAGACCCAGTGAAGCACCGGAAGGCTCAATGGACTTATAGAAAAGTGAGAGGAAACTTCCAAAGAGGAAAAGTACTACAGCAGTAAATACTGAGAGGAATAAGAATTTAATATAATATATATTATAATTATATTAAATATATATTATATATATATATTATTATAATAATGATATATATATAATTATATATATATATATATAAATATTATATATTAAGTTTATATATTACAACTTTATGCAGGAGGGTCTGTTTATTTATAAATTATGCGCCAACATTTATGTTGAAAGCTAAACCAATTGCAAAGAACGTAACTATGGAAGTTTTTGAGCACTTGCATTATTAAACGAAATCCTATTGTGTTCATATAATATAATATATAAATTTATATATATATATATATTATATATTATATTATATATATATTAATTTATAGATTATTAATAATATATAGTATATATGGAGACTCACCACAAAGCGAAGGTATGTCCATGCATGAGCTTCCGTGGGCAACGGAAAGGTGTTCCAACTTGTAAACGGGTCACCTGGAATGTTTCCACCTCACCTAATAGCATATCAAAAATATCTTAATCATGACGGATACCGAAATATGCCCAACCAAGGTGCAAGGACTTAGCCCATATCATTGAAATAATACTTTGTTATACGGTGCCATAAGTATATATAATATATATTAATATTATTTATATTATATTATATTATTATTATATAATATAATATATTATATATATATATATATAATTATATATATATATATATATATATAATATATATAATATATAAACTCGGAGAGCGAAGCCAAGGCCACCTATTCTAATCAGATTGGTGGATTCCCGGAAGTGAGGTAGATGGAGATCCCAAGGTGACAATTTAAAAGATGCATGTTCCGACATCTTTTTAAGTGCGTCTGTAGGTAGTGGGAAATAGATAAAGGGTGGTTTCATACTTTTCATGGATAAATCAGGGAATTACGTTAAGCTAGGGTAGAGTGTTGTATGTAGAGAAAATATAACAAGGGTAGAATGGCTGCACTAACCTTCTCAATAAAAGTTATGCAATTTAAAGAGTTCAGAAAACACTAATAGAAATGACCATAAATTCGCGGTGAAAGAACAGGAATAGTATGAAAAGCAAGGCTAATAAAACGAAAAACATTGTTTTAGAGAGTGTGTGAGTGAACCACCACAAGTTTTTTTGAGGCATAATCCATTAACAGAGGTTCAACGCCCCCGATTAGGGGTAGGGGGCCCCAAATAGTTGCCAACCAGTAGACCAGCAATGGGAAGGCCCCGAGCAGCGGTAGTTGTCGGAGAGACGCGACCCCTCTTCAAAGTGGACCCCCGGTCGAGACGGACCGCGCGGAGAGAGGTTACGACCGGTGCCGCCCCCAAACGGACTAGTCGGGGGAATGAGGTAGAGGGAATAAGCACCGAAGCAGCGTCGGATGAGAGTAAAATATGCTGGGGGTAAGTGAGGGTAAAGTGGATGGAAAGGTCTGAGTGAGGTAAGAGAGATGAAAGGACTACATCGTGTGAGAGTGTAAGTAGGATATGCTCGTGTGGGCCTGTTGCTCGTAGGTGGGGTGCTGGTGTTGTTGATAGGAGTGTGAAGTGCGGGGCATTGGAAACGTAGGGGGGGGCACCCCACAGGACGAATCCCCATCCCAAGAGAGTGAGACAGGAGACGCCGTAAAAGATGATCCAACCAAGGAGTGCGAGATCGTACAGTGTCGTATCCGGGACCTCGTCTAAAAATGGTTGCATGAGACGACAATGAGTGTGAGCGGAAACGAGCGGCGACACGGTGAATGGAGCAAACCTCACGGTGATGTGGGCCCCATAAGTAGGTAAGTTGTAGACGTAGATGGTGGTATAATTGAAATGTAAATGTAGATTGTAGGTTGAAGGGCAAAAGGAAGAAGTACAGAGGTAGAAAGTTACACAAAAATGATAATTGTGAATGGTGTGTTTAAGTGTAAAGGTGAGAGAAGAAGAGAGAGAGATGGATATAGAGAGATAGATAGAGAGATAGTATAAGGATAGTTGTGATAAGAGAGAGAGGAGAAAGAAGAAAAGAGAGAGATTAGTAGAAGGGATGAGAAGGGACAGGTGAATGGAAGAGTACGGGACGGGGTGTATGTGGTAAGATGGGCAAATAGGGAGCGCGAAGCAGGAGAAAGAAGAGATGAGGGGTGATTAGAGGAGCGAGAGAGGGGAAGAAGGAGTAAAAACAATAACGTGTGGTGTAATCTGATGGAAAGCAGACAGGGGACGAGCCGGAAGGCAGAAAAAATCAAGAACAGGGGCGGAAGAATGGCATTCAATACAAAGGGAAGATGAGTGGAGTGAGGGGACGGAGTATGGTGGATTGAGGTAAACAAAAGGGAAAAGAATAGTCCTGCCGTCCCACGCGTGCGGGCGGAGCCGCGACCCACACGAAACAGAAGGAACCGAGCGAGGGGACCTCCGTCAGGTGAGTATGCAATTGAATGTGGGTTCTGTAAAAATAAAATGCAAATAACGGCCATGAAGTAAGGGCATCAAGCAATAAAGAAACGCCATGAACATGACTGAAATGCCCTAGACTTTACCAAGAATTGGAAAAAAGAAATGAGGCCAGGGCAGATAATGAGCCATGGAAAAGAAAAACACAATGAAGAGAGAAGTAAAACCTACAATAGACATCGATAACCAAACAAAAAAAGACGATTACAAAAAAACTCAAAACTAGAATAAAACGAGCACCTCAAAAGAAAAAAGGGATAATACCAAAACAAAAGCTAGTAAACAAGAAGCAAATAAATGTTAGCCTAACACAACATGTATGTACTGTGATTTCAGTAACCCCCACTAAGATACGAAGAGCGAGAGACAAGGCCAGGTTAAAAAACACCCAGTAGAAGCAGGAAAGTTCAAAGTACCCAGAACAACGTGGGAGAAGTGGAAGGAGCCAACAGAAAGTAAAAGTCGAGAACCATGAGTAAAAAGCACGAAAAGTAAAAAAAGCCCAGTTAAGCGTAACCAGCAGAAAGTTGAAAAGCACGTAGTTAAAGCAGGAAAGTTAAGAAGGACAGCAAATAGACAGTAAGAACAAAAAGAAGCGATATCAATGCCCATTAGGTGTGAGTTAAGAAGTGATAAACCTCTATTTGATATATATCATGATTTACGCTGTAAGGTAATTGTTTAGAGATGTATGGTGAGTATATAAGCAGGGATTAAGCAGTGGAGGAAGAGTAAAAGCCGAAGGTTAGGAAAAGGAGCAGAAAGGATTGAAAGGAGAAGAGAAAGCAGTAAAGAAGCAAAAAAGCATACTAATCCCTTAGTTGTTAGGTAATATGTAACACGTCTATTGATTTACTGATTTACTGACTTTATATGGTATTTGTAAATGTAATAATAGAAATAATATGGAAGGATAAGTTAATAGACGAGGTAAGAATTGCAAGAGATTTAAAACAGTAAAGCAGATAGTCTAACAGCCAGATAAAGCAGTTGAGGAATTAAGCAGTAAAACGATGATATTAAAGCAGAAATACAAGTAATAAACAACAGACATAGACTGAATTCCTTAGTGTGTAGTAGATAACACCAATCTATGATATATTACTGATTATAGCTGTTTAAGGTGATAGAACTAAAAGGAGTCGTATAAACTCGTATATAAGTCAGAATCAGAGTAAAAGGAAACAAGTTCGTACAGGTGTCGATCGAGTACAACATACGAGACCGGGATGGAAAAGTGTGCGAAAATATTCAGGCACACGTAGGCTTCGTCTGCTGGACAGGACACTGTTTACGGATGAACAAGATTTATTATCTAAAGAAAATCGTGATATAAAGGAATAAGAAGGAAGTATTCACGTAAAAATATAAGCCAGAGAGTGATAGATGCCGAGCTGTAGTGCGGTAAATGGTTTGATATCTCGGTAGTGTGTAAAAGGGCGAAGGGAAAGGGATGAGAGGCAGCAGAGGAAACGGGGCCAAAGAGGGGCACTGCCGCAAGGCGCAAAAGAGTCGCGGACACGGGTATGAGCACGGTAGAACCGGGAGCGGTGTGCACACGAACGCGCGAGAAGAATCAGGTGACAGGGCCGAAAGGCAAAAAAGGACAAACGAACCCAACGGCAGGACGGTGAAGCACAACAAAACGGAAACGAAGGAACAGGGCGGAAGGTCGCTCACGGGAACGCGGCGGCGCAAAGAAGGCCAAAGGGGGCGGTGGCATGGTGGGTGCGCTAGCTAAAAATGTATATGGAGTATGAGGTCACCTAATAACGGAAAGTGTCGGCTCCGAATGGAGCTTGTGTGGAAAAGCTGGCTTGAATAAAAGTGTCATGCCCAGGCCAAGACGATGGATGGATTGAAAATAAGACAGAACAAAGCCTGGTGACAATGATCCGTTGAGTGGATTGTGCATGGATTAGTTAAGTAGTTAGAAAACGGGGAGCGGATCCAATGCCTCAAACATTCGACATACAACGTACACGGAGAGAAGCCATGAGTTGGATGATGACCATACAGGGCAGTATTCTTGGTGAGTGAGGTTACACACGAATCGAAGGGTCGGTGGCACTCAACCTACACGGGAGAGAAATATAGTCCCACTAGGGGTAAGACAGGCCCCTCATATCAGGGCGAATGATATCTAAGAGAACTCAGGGCCCAGAGCTCACGGAAAAGGACTTTGAAAAACAGCTCGCGACGTCACTATTGGCAATCGTACCTCGGCACCTAAAGTGGGTCGAAACTTAACGCCCTTAAGGCCACGGTGCCACTTGAGCACCTCATTCCGCAGCCTCCTGGATTGGCCACTCCCACCCCCTGCTAACTACATGGCTGAATACTCAAAGAGACCCTGATAAGGGGTAAGACCCCACAACGTAATGGAACACCACACTAACACCTGAGATTCACTTCCCTCTCTACAGGGGATGACTTGGGGACCGACCAATCAGAAGAGCCCATCCAAACACCAGAACTAGACGACACACGGCCTCAGGAGAAAGGTTATGCACATGACCCTAAAAAAAGTGTGTAGCTCGTACAACTCACACAAAGGGGTTGCAGACCCCCGAAAAAAATTTTGGGGTTGTCAAGTCAACTCCGCTACATGGGGGCCAACCCGCAAACACAATATGCCGGTTGCTCGAACGGACCAAACTATCGGGCTTGCACGCCCCTAAAAAAAGAATGTTCGCCCAGGCCTAGGGCCCACCGGAATATAATCTGTCCGACAGGGGGATACGTAGCCCCTGCAAAGAGAGGTTTGTCAGCCCATGAGAACTAGCGCGAGAAGGCGGTTAGGTTCGTGCCGCAGTTCCGTCAGCGTCGTGTAAGTGGAGACTGTGCGTACGAATCGTACAGACCGCACCCGCGGCCCCCCGCCCGCCCCACAACACCACCCCGCACCCACCCCCGGCCCCCCACCCCCCACCACACACACAACAACCACCAACACGCACACAACAGGTCCAACCCACAGGCCGGGAAAACTGCAACGAGAGACAAGACACCCCAGGCAAAACCCAAAAAGAAAACAAACAGAAAGAGAAAAGAGAAAGAAGAAGACCAAGAATCGATAAAGAAGAAGGAAAAAGAAAAGAAAAAGAAGAAGAAGAGAGAAGAATGATAATAAAAAAAGAAGTAATAAGAAAAAAAAAAGAAAAAAGGGGGGTGAAAAAAGGAAAAGAAAAAAAAAAAGAAAGAAAAAATAAGAGGAAAAAAAAAAACCCGGGCGGCGCATTCGATGCATTTTCTTGCTATTAATGCTCCACATGATTAATAAATAAAATTTAATATAATAATATAATCATAATAGAAATAATAATAATAAAATAATATAAGAATAAATAATAATAATAATAATAATAATATAATTAATATAATAATAATAATGAATTAAATATATAATTTATAATTTATATATATATTATATATTATATATAAATATATATAATATATTATATATATATATATATATTATATATATAGATATATAATGATGTTCATTAGGGTAAATGTATAAGTGATCTAATAGTGAATTGTTGAATTGATAATATAAGAGGTCATTATGATATGTGTATATATGTATATAGTAGTCTATAAGTATAGTAAGTGATGTATACTGAATGTATGCTTACAATAGTATGTATGTGTCGATATAAAGTGAGGCACTAAGTAGTAGTGATATTTAGTACATAGTGTAAACTCGAATCGTCACATAAGGATTCTGCTAAGCTGCTCCTGATGGCTAAATGTAAGTGTTAAGAAAAATCCTGTGTTGTGTAAGTGCCATAGTGTATTGTGTGTATCAACAGATCGACCATAGTTGGTATGAAGTAAATTCTGTGATTGTGAGTGTAAAGTAAATATATGTGTGAGTATACTTATTTATAGTAATTCTGTGTGTGATGTGTAAGTATAATTACTAGTGAGGTGTGTGTGAAGTTAAAGCTGTTGATGTAGTGTAAGTGATATAATATTCTTGATGTTGAGTGTAAGTAAATGCTGTTGGTGTATGTGTGTGTGTGTGATATTATTATATATAATATATTATTTATGTCGAACGTGTGCTGTAGTGCATAGCACAGTCAACGACACAGAGCACAACACAACACACACACACACAGTTCACTTACACTCACACAATTTAGTCTGTTACACACTCACACAGATATTATTTTTAATACGACATGAACCACACACCAGATCTGTGACTAGCACACACCACATGAATGATCACAGCACTCCAATAAAGGCAAACCTCAGCGACCTATATTACCCACGTAATACTATATATATATATATATACTATTATAATACTTATACATCTGTCCACGTGGTAATATATATTGACCGCGTGGATCTTACTGCTTGATTCTACTTGCCTCACTGCCATATATAATAATATATATATATTATAATAATATATATAATATATTATATATATTATATATATATATATATATTATATATATATATATGATATCATATATATATATATTATATATAGATATATATATTTATAGATATATATATATATAATATATTATTATTATTATTTATTGTATTATTATTATTATTATTATTATATGTATTATTATTATTATTATTATATTTACTTATTATTAGTATTATTATGGATTATTATTATTTATTATTATTTTATTATTATTATTATTAAATTCGGTATTAATCATGTGGAGCATTAATAGCAAGAAAATGCATCGAAATGCTGCGCACGCAGACAAATATCTCTCTTCCTCTCTCTCTCTCTCTCTCTCTCTATATATAATTATATATATTTATATATATATAATATAAATATATATATATATATATTATATATAATATATATATATATATTTATATATATATATTATATAATATATATATATATATATATTATATATATATATATATATAATAGATATATATCATATATTATTATTATTCATTATTTATATTATTATATTATTTATTATTATTATTATATTATTATTATAATTATTACTATTATTATTATATTATTAATTATTATATTATTATTATTTATTATTATTATTATTATTATTATTATTATTATTATTATTATTATTATTATTATTCATTATTCATTATTATCATTTATGTATTATTTATTATTATTATTATTATTTATTATTATTATATTATTATTATTATTATTATTTTTTATTATTATTAATATTAATTATTAATTATTATTATTATTAGGTTTGTTATTAGTCAGTTACTATTATTATATCTTTACTATTATTCTGTATTAATCATATTTACCCTCGAATCTCAATTCTTATCTATACCTGAAAATTAAATTATATATTCTACTAAATCGTAACGCTGGACGTGTGGTGTAAAAGGTCAGGGATTTGCCTTGGTGTGGAAGAGGTCGAGTCTATTTTGAAATATGGCCGGAGTAGAACTCGAGACGGCTGAAGCCTATAAGGCTGACGGTAATAAGAAGGTTAAGACCAGCGATGAAATAGGATGGTGGAAATCGTGAGTCATGACCACGTGGGTGTGTTGTGTGTGTGTATGGTTTGTGTTGTTGTTATGCGTCGTGTGTGTGCTGTGTGGCAGATTGGGGTGGCGGACGGGTCTGGTTGGGCGGGATACAAGGCAGTATGGGACACAAGGCGTGCGGATGTGAACCAGCGGTTCAGGTGGGATGGGAAACGCGCCGGGCTGGAACGCGGCTGCAGAAAAACGCCGGCGGTCTTGACAGGTTTCGCCGTGCGGGGCGGCGGATTCGGAAACCAAGCAAGGTTAAGACCTCACAAAAATGGGCTAGCCCCTAAATGAACCAGAAAATTACCGTGGGCAAGAATTGACCCTGGCCGAAAAAAATAGGGGGGGCCGTATTGACACGGTTGCTGACGCACCGTCTTGGCGCAACCCTTTTTTCGAAGGGTTGCTAAAAATTAGGATTGCCAAAAAAAATTTAGGGTTGCCAAAAAATTAGGGTTGCCAAAAAATAAGGTTGCCCAAAAAATTGGGGTCGGGTACGTACAACGGTTGCTAACGCAACCGTTTGGCGCGCCCTTTCTTCGAAAGGGCGCCAAAATAGCGGGTGCCAAAAAAAAATTTGGGTTGCA
This sequence comes from Trachelipus rathkii, assembly GCA_015478945.1. Classification (NCBI taxonomy): domain Eukaryota; kingdom Metazoa; phylum Arthropoda; class Malacostraca; order Isopoda; family Trachelipodidae; genus Trachelipus; species Trachelipus rathkii. The sequence goes on along the minus strand of JABUQX010126796.1, from coordinate 6,123 downwards.
AAAAATTAGGGTTCGCCAAAAATTAAGGTTAGCCAAAAATTACCGGGGGGCCAAAAAATGACCATGGAAGACCAAAGGGGTAGGTCGAAAAAAGGTCAAGGCAAAAAGTCAATGATCAGGTAAAAAAATTGAGGGCTCAAAAGGTCAAGGAGCAGGTAAAATCACTCGATTGGTCATTTTGATCAGCGGCCTCCGGAATCCCCTTCCTACTACTCACGTGATTTTGGAATAAACAAATAAACAGAAATAAAAAAAAAATAACAAATGGTTTATATTACAGGAATAATTGATCACTATGTCGTGATGTAGTTTTATCGATTTGAGAAATTGATTTAAAGCTAGTTTATGAATGAAACATACATTCCAAACTCAACGGACCTTACGCCGTCATTTTGTTGTTTACTTTTTTCCATCGATAGCAGTTTCCTAAATTCGGCCAAGCACGGGAAATAGCAACCTTACAGAATTTAGGAAATTCCTTACGTTTGGTGAACATATTCCTAAATTTGTGCTAAAATTTGACAAAAACGAACGCAAATTTAAGCATTCTTACATTTCGTAAGCAACAAATGCAAAAACGAAAACAGCTTAAGTAATGAGAATACAACATAAGAAAAACATGTTAAACATTAAGCCGTTTTCAGTTTTGCATTTGTGCTTATGAAACGTAAGAAATGCTAAAGTTTGCGTTCGTTTTTGTCAAATTTTTGCACAAATTTAGGAAAATGCTATAACCATAAGAAATGCTTATCATTATCGAGCGGTTAAGTTACAAGTGACAAAAAACGATAACGGCTTACTAAACGTATAATAACCGTTGTAAGAATAAGCATAGTTTTGACCATGAGCAGGAAAGACGTTTAGAAAAATTTTGGAAAAAAAAGTTTATCAGCTATCGAAATCGAATCTAATACAATTTAAAAACTGATAAGAAAATATTTTAAACTCGTAAAATAAGGTAACGGTTAACGGATGTAGGGTAAAATTTAACTCGTTAACGTTAATTCACAAATGTAACTCGTTAATAGTCCGTTACTTCTTTTCGAATTAACGAAAGCGTTAAAAGATAACGAAAAAATTAACGAGTTAATTAACGGATTAAGTTTATAGCCCGTTAATGCCCACCTTTGCTATATATTATATATTATATATATAATAGTATATAATATATATATAATATATATATATATATGAATATATATATATATATATATATATATAATATATATTTATATATATATATTATATATATTATATATATATATATATTATAATAAATATATACATATATATATATATATATATATATATAGTTATATGATATAGATATATATATATATATATATATATATATATAGTATATATATATATATATATTATATATAGATATATATATATATATATAATATATATATAATATATATATATTTATGCGTATTGAGTAACAGGTTAGGGTTACGAGTTTTTTCTGAGTTCTTAATAGTGCAATCTCCATTCAACCTTTGGTTACCCCTATAGTTGATAGTGGCTCACCTCATTATAATCTTAGGTTATATGTAGCCGTGCACCCTCACGTAGGGGTACAGCCTACACTAAGTTGTTTTTGGCGTATGGCATATACTATTAATGTCTTAGAAGCTTTTGGTGTTCAGAGCTTTTGAGTCAAAGGGGTAAGCTTTTAGGGTTCGCGGTCTATCTTGGAGGCAAGGACAAATTTATTTGATTTTCGGAAGTTAATATATACGAATATGGCTAGTTCTATTCAAAAATATATTGATATGTGCCTGGTTCTTTCATCCGTTGACAATTATATTTTAATTCTAATTCTTATTAATATAACGCTTGGAACTGATGAGAGATAATAGTTGTATGCTTGGAATCCAAAACCTTGCGTGATGTATGTACATCAAACCTATGTAATAATGTGCTAAGATCGAATCAATTGGTTTAACCTCTATGAAGTTGTCACAGTCGTGAACCGGTCGACCCCGGCTCGAAACGACGCGTGCGACCGCAGGAGAGCGAATATATTTTTTAAATTTTGTTTACAATATCAATAATCAATCAATATCAAAATAAAATCAAACACCCACTTCACCTCCTTCCCTGTCATCTGTGATCTATTAATTAAGCAACTAAAGATATATATTGAATACATTTTTTTAGAACTTAACGTGAAAAATACGTCCCAACTGTATTGAATATCTCATAAATTAGTTAAAAAGTTTTTGTTTTTACTAAATTTTATTCAAAATATCAATTAATCAGTGATCACAAACTTTCTAGCAAAACATCAAATTACCCCTCCCTTACTCATCTGTACTACTGATTAAGCGATTAAAAGTCATTATATTGAACACATCTTTGCATAAACTTAACGTGAAAATAACTACATTACCATTTACGGCGATCACGACCATATATATATATATAATATATTATTATATATATATATATATATATTTATATAATATATTATATATTATATATATATATATAATATATATTATATATATATATATATATATATAATATATATATATTTATATAATATATATATTAGTAATATATATATATATATATATGTTACAAACTTATTTTCAAAAATCAATGTTCATAAAATTTCCCGCCAAAATTCAAAACTTATAGGTCAAAAACTTTAAAGGGACCTGCATCATACCAACGACTTCGACAGAAGCTACGGTATTAAGAAGTCGGGAGGTACCAGTATTGGGACGGGATATGATGTCATTCGAAATCCCTAAGGTTTGGTCCAAAAAACTTTAAGCAGTCAACGCAGCACTAGTCTATATCCATACACTGACTCTCGGGGAATACCTTGTGTTTCGTAACCTCTGCCTACGACGACGGTGACACCAACAAATGCTTAGAGTGGTGTATCAGTTTGGCAGGCCGTCAGAGTCGTAATAAAGCGCCACATTGGGACAAATTAAAACTCGCCAACACCTGTGGCTCAATACCATATACTTCGTATATAATACTATGTGAAAATACTTTATATATATTCATAGAAGAATGTCGGGCTGCTTATTTTTGCCATCAGCTAATTCATAGCCAAGTTTGGGGGCGCACGGATTCGTATCCTCTTCTACGACGAGGGTTTTACGTCATAAGAAGGGGCGTACCCAAATTTGATGAGGGAATAGGCGTCTCTAAGGACTCCAGCTGCTACGGGAAGTCTCCCAACTTCGAAATCGGGTCCTATGGAGTTGGCAATTTGGCGGCCCTACAACTTATTAGGGGTGCTGTTTCACCTCTGATGGATTATGCCTCAAACATCTGTGGTGTTCTACTACACAGCTCTCTTAAAACTTATGGTTTTCAGTTTATTAGCGTCGTCGTTGCCGTTCACTAACTATCTCACTGTCTCTTTCAACCCGTCGATTATTGCGTCATTTCCTTTATCTATGCTTTTCTGAACTCGTTGTGATATGCAAAACTCTTTCATTGAGAGAACAGAGTTCACGGCACGCCATTCACATTAGTCCATCCTTTCTCTACAACAGACACCTCTACCCCTAGGCTTAACCGCTACCATTATCTGATCCTTACTCCACTGGATAAAGTCTGGAACACACACCGTATCACTATTCCCACCTACCTTCACCAAGACGCACTTTCAAAAAACGACTGATCGAACATCGCCATCTTTAAATTAGATCCACTTGGGATCTCCAATCTAACCTCACTTCGGGAAACTCCACCTACGACGCTGAAGCAATCTACGGTAGGCCTTTGCCTTCGCCCTCCAGAGTTTATATATACTATACTCATTATTATATACTATACTATTACTATATATAATATATTATACTATATATATATAATATTATATTAATTATATATATATATAATTATTATACAATATATATATATATTATATATATATATTATATCATATATCTAGTAGCCAAAACCCGCTATAAAACAAATATTATTCTCCAAATGATATGGGCTACAGTCTTCGCGGTACCTTGGTTGTGGGCATCAATTTACGTATTACGTCAATGATTATTTAGAATATTCTCGATATTGCTAATTACGGTGAGGCTGGAACATCTACTTCCAGGTGAACCCTTTACCAAGTTTGGACACACCTGTTAACCGCTTGCCCAACGGAAGCTCGATTGCAGTTTGAACATCATCCTTTCGCTTTGTGGCTGATTTTTACTCCAATATTATAATTATTAATATAATATATATATCATATAATATATATATATATATCATTATATTAATATTATTAATATTAAATAATATATATTTAATATATATATATCCTATATCTATATATATATGAAAACAAATAAGGATCTTCGTTAATAGATTGCAAGTCACTTCAAAAATTCATAGTACGTTGTTTGCATTGGTTTAGCTTTCAAGTATTGCGCATAAATTCGATATACGAATAAACAACACAGGACCCTTCTGCCAATAGTGTGTCTAGGTATACTATATATATATATATCTAGTATACTTACTATATATATAATATATAGATATTATATTATATTATATAGTATATATATATACTTATATATATATATATCATATAGGTTATATATATTATATATATATATATATATATATATATTCTTTATTCCCTCTCAGCTCCACTTTTACATGCTTTCGTACGTACTTTCCCTCTCTTGGAAAGATGGTCTATCCGCTCCTTTTTCCCTACTCAAAGTCCATTGACCTTCCGGCTGCTTCCTTCACAGCATGGGTCTTCAGCTCACCTCACTCTTCTTCCCCGTGGCTCATGGCGGTAAGACTATAAATTAATCCTTTTCACTATTTGCCGTGCCTATAATCTGTAGTGGACCTGAACCCATGTCTTAATCAGTGGAGGATGGCTGTCACTTGATCGCACTGGAAAATCATCGGGGCTCCACCGTACAGTCTACTTGGGTTCCGGGTGGCGTCATCGGATGAGTCCGGTTGAATGTCTGAAAGGATCTTATTCGAGGCCACTTTTTACAGCGCTACCCCTACGGGTGGTCCGAAAAATAGAAACTACGATGAAAGCGAGATAGAATTTTATCCTTCCTTATGAAGAAACGATTTAAAATGCATCCTCGTTATTTTTTATATTTTATTTTCTATTGTTATAGTTGTTCCTTTTATTGCGGAACAAGAAGCTTTATGGTGGTCTTAGCATTTCATGAATTTTTGGCTCTATATTTTCCTTCTGATGAAATCAAACACATCCAAAGGCCCTATTTACTCTTTAGAACAGAAAAACGAAGATATTGCTGCCATTCTTAAGAAATTCTCCAGCACAAAAGATTACCCGTTATTGAACGTTATGCAGATTTCCCCCCGTCAGGACTCCGCCTGAATACCCAACACAAACTATCGTTTACTTCGCTTGACCTTCCAACACCCATTTACACCTTCCAAAGGTTGAAAATAGTATTCTCATAGCGAACAGTGTTCCGTACGTTTATCCCCTGACCCAGACGTTGCTTTAAATGCCCAGCGTTTGGTTCGTCCCGAAAATACTGTATGGGATCGCACTGAGACATTGCTCAGTCTGCGGAGAAGACATTTCAAGCTCCCTGTGATAAACACACCACACAGAACAAAACTGGAGGATCCCACAGTGCCTTTTTCTTAGACAACGCCCCGTCTGTATCTTTCTTGAACAGTAGGTTTCTGGAGTTATCGCACGATAAAATTTGAACAGCGCGACGATGCCATACTCAGCTCAAAGTCAAATGTCCTCACAAGGACCATGGGCAATCCTCAAGCCTAACAATTTGCAGAAGCCCCCTCTGCTCTGGTGTATCAACCCTACCATCATCAAGTCCATTCCAGCTAGAGCTGATTACTCCCAATCCGCAGCGAGACTCAAAGCAAGGTTTTCTGTAACCTGCCCTCCTGCAGTTGTCCATAATAGCGCGGAACTTTTTCGAGAAGAACTGCCAGGTTGCTCAGAAATGTGTCACTCAGTTGTAAATTCCCCTATCTAATATCTCTTTCGTGAGTTTTGTTTAGTAGGAGAAGATGGGCGCTCCGTTGGTCATACTACCCTGACACCGAGCGAACTATCAGAGGATTGATCAGAGGCTGATGAACTCAGAAACGAATTAATAGATC